>JAODAL010022515.1:0-64547 GCA_025379985.1 Phyllomedusa bahiana
GATTTGATCTCGATAGGGCCCAATTTCAAACGCCAACAAATAACTACAAAACATGGGACTTTCCTCCATTTTAAGTTTGGGTAAATTTAAACGATACCCTTTGCTTAAGTGCCGCCGGGTATAACGACGATGAATCCCCAGCTCCTCTACATGCTGGACCCAAGATAGGAGGGGTAAACCCTCCCATCTTGGGGCCCCGCATGCAAAAGGAGCTGCGGGATTCAACGTCGTTATAAACCCGGGGGACTTAAAACTAAGAAAGATTCATTTATCCCTTTTAATGGGAAGTAATGTTTTGTTGAAAAAATTTTTTTTACATAAAGGGATTTTTTTTTCCCCAGCGAAATTTTGAATCCCCTGAAGAACCCTAATACAGTAGGGGGAAACGCTTTTTGGGGTAGTGGGAAAATAAAGATGTTTACCCCACGCAAAAAGTGGGGATTGCCTGTTTATTAAAGCGGGGCCCCCTTTTTCGGGGGATTAATTTTTGCAGTGACATTGTAAATGCAAAAGGTTTAAAATCATTTCCCCCCCGGGCCCGTGTTTTTTTGGGAAAAATCCCCTAATGTTGGGGCCCCCCCTCATATTATTTTGGCTCAACCCTAAGCCCCAAAAATAGGAGGAGCACCTTCTGGCTCTTTGGGGCTCATTTTTTAATGCAAAATTTTTTTTAGGCGCCCCCTTTCAGTTTTGAAGAGGCCCCCAAAGGGGCTAAAACATAAAAAACACCCCCAAAAAATACCCCTACTGGAAAAAATAAAACCCCCAAAAGGGATATATACAGGTGTGTAGTGGGGTTTTACGACGCCACAGGGGGATTACAAATTTTTTTTTAAATTTTTCCCAAAAAAAAAAAAACCCAAAAATTTTCAACTTTACCTTAAAATTTTAAAAAATTTACAATAAAACCCCAAAAAAAAACCCCCAAAAAACTTTTGTTAAAGAAACAATTTTGTCCAAGTTTGGCAATACCTTTAATTGGGGGTAAATTGGTGGGGGGTTTTGGGCCCCATTTTTGGGGTGGGGGGGTAAAGGGGGGGGGGGGCTTTTGGGGTTTTTTGAAGGTTTTTGGGGGTTTTTTTGTTGGGTTTTTTTGAAAGCCCCCCCTTTTTCCCGGCAAAAAATTCCAAAAAAGGGGGTTCCCCCCTTTATTATTTGGGGGTTCCCCCCAAAGGGGTCCCTTTTAGGGGTTAAATTTTGGCCCTTTTTGGGTTTCAAGGGGTTCCTTCGTTTGTTTTTGGGATTGGGGCCCTGAAAATGGGGGGGGGGGGGGAAAGGGATTTCCCCCCAAAAAGGGGGGGCCCCCAAAAATTTTAACAGCTTTCCCCCGTCCCACTTTTAAATATGTTTAACTTTACTATGGGGGTCGGTACAAAAAAGAATGGTAAAATTTTTATTAGTTTTTTTAAGGTTTTTATTACTTTTACCCCCAAAGAAATAGGTTTTAAAAAAAAATTGGTGGTTTTTTGGGGTTTTTCCTATTCTGTGTAGGGCCTTGGCCCTTTTTTTTTTCCCGGGGGGAATAGATTGGGTTTTAATTTGGTAACCCCCTTATTGGGGGGGGCATACAACACTTTGTTTTTTACTTTTTTATTAAGGTTTTTGTGAGGCGTTTTTAACAAAATAAGCAATCCTGGAAGGGGTTTTTTTATTTTTTTTTTTATAGGGGTTTACTTTTTGGGGTTAGATATGCATTTCTAGATTTTAAACACAGGCGGCGGGTACGATTCCAGCAATTTCCCAATTTTTTATATTTTTTTATTTTTTTTATGTTTTTTTTTTCAAAAAAACACTTTTTTTTCCAAAAAGGAAAACAAAATTTTTTCTTGGGCCCTAGTCGGAGGCCCTAAAATTTTTTTATTGTTTTTTTGTATGGGGGCCCGTAAAGGCTTTTTTTTTGGGGTTTAGTTGATGTTTTTTTTTGGGTATCTTTTTTGGGGGGGACCAAAAACTTTTTGAAACAGGTTTTTTAAAACCGGGTTTTTTGGACCCGGGAGAGTGAAAAGAAAATACTGGGAATCCCCAGTATTTTTTTTTATTTTTATTTTTAAAAAGGGGGTTTCACTTTTGCAGTAAACCCCCAATAAGTTTTAAAATTTTTTCCCTTTTGGGTTGAGGACGATTATGGGAAAATTTTCCAAATTTTTTTAAGGGTTTTTTTTTTATGTTAAAGGCCAACTTTAAAAAAAAAGTGTTTTTTGTGTGTAAAAGAATATTTTTTGAGGCGCTTTTCCTCAGGGGAAAGAAAAATTAAACTTTTTTTTATTTTTAACCCCCTTCTACATTGGCTGTGTTTTTGGGGTTTTTTTTTTTTGGGGGGGGGTGGGTTTTACTTTTTAAGGGACAAACGGGGTTTGGGATTTATAGGGGTTTTTTATCACTTTTATTTTTAATTTTATGTTTGGGAGATGTAAAAAAAAAATTTTTAAATTTTTTTTGTGTTTTTTTTTTGCCTTTTTTTTTTTCGGCGTTTTACCGTACTGGGGAAATTAACAAGACAGATTTTTTTAAAAGGGGGGTTCGTTAAAACCCCGGGCCCCTACCAAAAAATTTTGGGGAATTTAAATTTTTTTTTGATTTTTTTTTTGGGGGGGTTGGCTTTTTTAAAGGGGGGTAAAAGGGGGGGTGTACGTGTTTTTTTTTTTATTCTTTGGTTTATGTTTTACAATTTTTTTTACTTTTTTTGTTCCTTTTTCACTTTTTTTTTACTTTTCCCCCCCTAGGGGGTTTGAATGAAGATCCCTTTTTAAATTTTTCCAAAAAAATAGGAATCAATGCACAAATTGTTGCTAAGCCAAATGGGGTTCCCAGGGCAAATGTCCCTTCCCCGTTCCGGGCCAAAGGCCCAAGGGGACCCGCCGGGGCAAACGTGACGTCACAGACAACCCGGAAGGCATTCTGGGGCCTTCCGTGCTGTCTTTTCAGAAAAGGCAAGGGGCTGCACGGATCGGAAGCGTCCGTTTCAAAATTTCGGCACAGAAGGAAACCCCCGGGGCCCAGCAGAGAACGCTCCCCCCTGCATCCCCTCTTAGTTTTTGGAACCCATGGTCGCGATAATTAAGGGGGTTTAAATGCCCCCCCCCCCCCCCGGGGGCGGTCCCGGGGTCGGGGGCCCCCTGCCCGCGGGAAATTTCAGCTGTTAAAATACGGCCGACACCCCCGCCCGATCGTTGCGAACCTGCTTTTGAGTTTTGCGTGATCCTTCCCCGGGGCGTTTTGATAAATTTAAAGGGTTTGTGAACCCCCCTCTCAAAAAGCCCCGGGCGTATGGAATACGCCCAAAGGGCGTGGGAAGGGGTTTTTTAAAAAAATGTTTCCCCTGTTAAAGGCACCTTTAAAAGGGGTTGTCCTCGCTATAGACCCTTAATGGGCATATCCTTTTAAAAAAGGTTAAACAATTGGGAAAAAAAAGGGGAAAAAACAACCTCTAGAACATGCAACTTACTCAAAAAGGGGAAATGGGGGCCCCCTTTTTTATAAAAGTTTTTTTGGGGAAAATAGAGATGTGTTTTGGGATGTTCCCATTTTAAATCAAAAGGGGCTGTCCTTTTAAACCCCCCCCCAAAGCCCCCCTTTCCCCGCCCGGTTTAATTCCCCCCCCCCCCTTGAGTGGTAATTTGAAAATTTTTTTGTCTGTCAAAAAACCCACTGAAACCTCCTATAAGAACTTTAATTGAGGTTGTTACACTTTTTTTTAAAAACAATTGGGGGCATATTTCATAATTCCAAGGGATTTTAGGTAAAAGAAAGTAAATCCCAAAGATTGCTATGTCAGATCCGCATCCAAAACTTTATGCATTAAATGGGGACTCATTTTTCGGGGGGCTTTTTTTAAAAATCCAACCCATTGTAAAACCAACCCAAATTAAAAAAAAACCCCTCCGGAACAACACGGGGGGTTTTTTTGGGGGTTGGGTTTTTTCTGACATTAAATTTGGACATTTTTCTGTTGGGGAAGGGGGGAAAAAAGTTTCCCCGATTTGGCCCCAAATCGCCAATCTTTGGGACCGCACCTTTTCAGGGCATTGATAATAAACCAATGCCCATCAATGCTTAAAGGGGGAAATAAACCCCTTTTAAACAGTCTTACAGCAGTGCTGCTTTTATATTTTTGGAGCTTCTAACCGGGTTTTTTTCTACAATATTTCCCTTTTTGGGTACCCCCCTGCAGGGTTTTAGGCAAATTTTCCCAGCAAAAGGACCCCCACATCCAAAGCCTAATAAAGGAAAAGGAAAAAATTTTGGGGAGTTTTTGACCCATTTTTCCCCCGGGTTTTTTTATGTGGCAAGAACCCTTTTTTGGTAACGGGGGAAAATTTAGGAATTTTGTTTTTTCCTAAGGGCCCCGCAAAATCCTCCCTTGGGCTTTTGGGGAAAATTTGTTTAATATCATAAGTGCATAGATGAATATTAAATTTCCCCGGTAAACCCTTTTTTTTATACCGGAAGTAGAAACAAACAACTCACTTTAAAATAAATGTATAACGGGCCCTTCCCGGTGGGTTTTTTGAAGGAACGGTCCTGTCAGACTAAACTCACGCTTCTATGAGGAAAATCCCCGTTCTAGATGGATCGGGGTAGGCACGGAAGGGCAATTTTAAAACTAGATTTTTCTAAAGCTTTTATAAGGTGCCACAAAAAGGGTTTGGGAAATAAAAAAAGAATGCTTGGGGGTGGAGGAAAAAGGGTGCAAGTGGGTAAGCAACGGCTCACTGGGAAAACAAATTTTTAATTAAAGGGGTTTCATACTCAGATGGATTGCTGTTAATGGGGTACCACAAGGGGGCATTATTTGGGGCCCCATCCTTTTTCAACATTTTTTATTAAGATCTTAAACCCAGGGATTTCACAGTAGAATATCGATCTTTGCAGATTTACTAGCTTGTAAAGTAATCAACAAAAGAGGATAAGTGTTATTACAAAGGGGATCTGGATAAGTTGGAGGCCGGGGCGGGAAAAAGGCTAGGTTTTAACCAGAAAAAGCAAGGTTATCCACATGGGGGGGAAAAAAACCTTACATACACAGTTAAATGGAAAAAGGCTGGGAAAAGGACATGGAAAGGACTTGGAACCCCGGTGGACATAATTTAATTTGTACAGCCATATAAACAGCATTCCCAAGAAAAATAGGATCATGGGGTGCATTAAAAGGGGCATGGGGACATGAAGAAACATTATTCCCCATTATAAAAGTCAGGTTTAACCCACACAGGGAATATTGTGTACATTTTTTGGGGCACCAGTGCACAGAAAGACTTGTAGAGCTTAAAACAGGTAAAAGGGGGGCAACAAAAATATAAAAGGACGGGTGGACACAATACCCAAAAAGATAGCAAATTGGGGTATTTTAGTTTAAGAAAGCGGCTTCGGGGGGGACAAAAATAAATAGTTTAAATACATCAAAGGCAATAAAATCTTCCCAAATTTATTTAACCCGGGGCTGTATCTGAAAAGGGGGCATCCTTATTTTTGGGGAATGAAATTTTTTCTACTAAACAAGAAAGGGACTTTCTGAAAGAGCATGAACTGGGAATTTTTTCTCCCGGGGAAATTGTCATGGGAATTCACTGACAGAGTTAAAAAAGTTTTTTGGATGCTTTCTGGAGCAAAATAATATAACAGGTTTTAGTTTTGGGATTCTGGAGGGGCGGCCCGATGGCCAAGGCAAACCGGGCTTTTGCCTGGCGGGCCGCTGGGGCCCGGGGCAGGGCCGGCTCGGATCGCCCGCCGAAGGGGACCAGTTTTTCCCCCCCGGGGGACCCCGAGTCCCGGCGCCGTCAGAAAAACCTACGGGGGGCCGCAATGGTCGCTAGCGACCAACCCTTCCCAAAGGGGCCCGACAGGCCCCATCCCACACCTGCACGGGCGGGGCCCACCGACCCAGCCAGCAGCATAAGCGTTGCCTAAACCGCGCGCCCTTCACTCCCGGGGAGGCAGCGGGACAGGCCGCGATGTAATAACGTCAAGTGCGCCCTCCGAAACCCGCACACGCCCCGGCCCCTCCGGGGAAGAAGATAGAAGAGGAACAGAGACCAGGTAAATTTTATTTTTACTTTTTTTTTTAAAAAACACTCCCCCTTTACCTGTATACCTCCCGTCCTACTATAAAACCCAGCCCGTATACCGCCCGCCTAGCATTTTACCGCCCTGTATACCTTCCCCTGCCTAGCTATATACCAGCCCGGGACCTGTATACCTGCCCTCCTATATATCCCGCCCTGGTACAGTATACCTCCCCTGCCTAGTATTACCACCCCTGGCTACCTTTTAAACCTGCCCTCCCTAGCTTATACCTGCCCGCCTAGCTATATCCCACCCTGCCTAGCTGTATACCCCCCTTTACCTTAACCTGCCCGGCTAGTATTCCCACCCCTTGGTACATGTATACCTCCCTCCTACTTAACCACCCGGCCCCTTTAACCTGCCCTGCCCTAAATACCCCCCCTTTTACCGTAACCTGCCCTGCCACTATTACCAGCCCGTCACGTTACCGCCTCCTAGCTTATCCCAGCCCGGGGCTACCTGTATACTTTTCCCTGCTACCGAATACTGCCCCCTACTAATACCACCCAGGCCCCTGGCCCCTGTATACCTGCCTGTCTAGCATATACCAGCCCTTGGCTACCTGATACCTCCCGCCTATAACCACCCAGCACCTGTATCCCGCCCGCCAGCATTACCACCCGGGCTACCTTATCGGCCCTGCCTAGCAAACAGCCCGGGCTCCCTGGCTACCTTATACTTCCCCGTCTAGCATATACCAGCCTGGCTACCTTATACCTTGTCCTCCTAGAAAATACCAGCCCTGGCTACCTGTATACCTCCCCTTTCCTATTTAATACCAGCCCTCCCACTGTTTCCCTGCCCTCCTAGCTTAAAAACCCTGGCACCTTAACCTGCCCCTCCTAGCAATACCAGCCCTGGCTACATGTAACCTGCCCTGCCTAGCTATATACCAGCCCGCTACCTGTTCCTGCCCTGCCGCTATATACCAGCCCTGTCCCCTGATACCTGCCCTGTCCTAGCTTATACCTCCCGTCACCTGATCCTTCCTGCAACCTATAACTGCCCTGTTGTAATACCTGCCCGTCTACTATAACCCTCCCCTGTCTAGTATATACCATCCCTGTCCCCTGCATACCTGCCCTGCCCTGCCTATATCCGCCCTGCTACCTATAAGGGCCCTGTCATATACGGCCCTCCTGGCTACATACTAGCCCCCCTGGCTACTTTCGGCCCTCCTGCTACAACGGGCCCCTCCCTGTTTTACAACGGCCCTGCCGCCTACATACGGCCCTCCCTGCCACTACGGGGCCCCGCTGGAAATTACTCCCCCGGGCCCTAGCTGGCTAATTACGGGGCCCTTTACAGGGCTAATTACTGGCCCTACCGGGCTAATTACTGGTCCCCCTTGAAGTTACGGGGGCAGCCTTGCTACCTGTTGATTACTGCGGCAGCCCTAGCTACAGATAATTACGGGGGCTTTCTAGTACCTGGCTGTAATGGGGCAGCCCTAGCCCCTGGCAATTTTATGGGGGCACCTGGCTACGGGCTGATTTACGGGGGCAAAACAGCACCTGGGCTATACGGGGGGGCACCCCTCCTCCCTGGCTAGTTACGGGGGGCAGCCCTAGCTACCTGGCTATTACGGGGGGCACCCCAAGCAACCTGGCTATTTTACTGGGGGCTAATTACAGGGGAAGGCCCTGTTACCACCAAATTAATGGAGAAGCCCGTTTACCAACCAAAGGGGGGTTTCTCCTATTTACAGCCAAATCTACTTTAGGGTCTAACATAGCGTTTGGGAAAAGATAGGGAAAAAGGTGGAAAAGAGGGTCTAGAAAGTATTTGTGGTAAATTCTACGAACGAGTAGTGGCCACTAAAGAGGACACGCATGCTGTACCGGACAAGAAAAAATGGAAAAGGGAAAACTCATCAGGGAGACGTATGGGATTTGGGCCAAAGGAACAAAAGGGGAAAAAGAACAACTCCCTCAGAGTGACGCTCCTGGAGTCCCAAATGTCAGGGGGGCATTTTACTTTGTTTGAAACAGTGCTGTTTCATGTGTGGGACCTGACACTGGTGATGTGTTTGGGGGGGTTGTAGGTTATCTGGTGTTTTTGATTGTCTTTTGGGCTTTTTACCGATTGAAAGCAAATGCACACCTGACTCTTGATGAGGGGTTTTCTCTGCACCCGGTTTTTTTTCTTGTTTGTATAGGGGGGCTCTCACATGGGGGTGGTTTTTTGGGGCATTTTTTGTGTAAAATGTACACATTAATTGCTCGCCCTTTTTGCACAAAAAGCACCAAAACACATCAAAAACACTCCCTTGAAAGCACGTTTACAGTGTATTTTTTTTTAGAAATGGCAAGGTGCGAGAACAAGGACATTTTTTTAAGCAGTTTTTGTATGTGGGTTGGGGGGGTTTTTTGCCAGGGCGATTTTTTATTCCCATCCGGCCCTGTGGGAGGGGGGGGCATTGATCCAGGATTTTTTCCAAATTGCAGGATTGGATCGGGGGGGAATTTTTCCCTAAAATAGGAAATTTCTTCTACCCCATTTGGGGTTTTTGCCTTCCTCTGGGTCAACACCTTAGCACAAAGGGTTTAAAGGATGGACGTTCGTCTTTTTTTTGGGCCTTTCAAACAGAAACAATAGGCTATTTATCTTGTTTTATAAGAAGGGGCAATGCTATAGAACGTGGGCTATGTTTGACCAAGACTAATCTTTTCTTTACAATTCTATATCATATCCAAAACTTTCAAAAAACTAAGTTATATAATAGACAACAGAAACAGGAAATTTTGAATTTTAAAACCCTCTTTCTTCAGGGGGTGGAGAGAACCTTAGGGGTTTTATGGTGTGCCACCAGGTGGCACAGCAGGCACCCCGCTAAAAATGCTAGGCTCGGTGGGGGGAAGCCGTTTCTTCTTCACAACACTAGACCTAAGTAGTACGGCTGAGCCCCCCCATTATGGGCTGGCTTTTCCCAGAACGCTGCGCTGGGTTTTTTGGCTGTTCCCCTTTCCAGACTTTTGTTTGGTAGGTCCCGGAACTATAAAAGGCCTGGGTCGCAGGACAAGGGGTGGGTCCCTACCGCAGTTAACTGGGGGAGAGGGGTTGGACGCAGAGGCTTTAGGGGAAACCTAAAAGTGTGCAGTGAGGTTACCGTGTTTGGAGGGTCTGGATGATAGATCCAGACCACTGATGTGTTGATGTGCCACAACCGTTCTACCAAGGATGGCGATCCCCAGAGCTGAATGACCCCTGGGCCGAGCCAAGATGGCGGCCAAAAGTGAGTCGAACTCAAACATTAAATAATATGCAACTATATGCAAAATGTAGATGCTGTTACCTTAAAAGGCTGCAGAAGTAAAAAAAAAATTAAAGCTAGTTTTATAACCTATTAACTTATTTCCTAGAGAATTACTGAACTACTGTTCTTCCCACACATAATGTACTCAAATCCCTATTACTGAGGTGTGGGTGTAAAATACAGATGGCATATGATTGTGATAACATTGGCTTCTTATCCAAAAATTGCAGAAATTCTAATAAAGAAAAAAATTTTATAACAATTTTACAAAAAAATTCAAAAAACTTTTTAAAAATTGGGTTTAGCATGGCTTGGTGTTGCTGAGAAGCTGGCATTTAGGCACTTCTGTTGTCTACCACTAAATTTTTCAAACAAAAAAATAAAAAGTTACTAAAATAAAGACAGCAAAAAAAAACAAAAAGTAAAAAACAACAATAATCCCGCCAAAAGATGGTATATTTTAGAAAATAAACTAATTTTAAACCATTAAATTATAATTTTCTTAACTGCAAAACAATGGAATTTGAGTTTTGGCTAGGCCCAAGGCATACAATTCAAAAATTTTTAATTTTTGGGGTTTTTTATGATTTTTAAAAACCATTGAAAATACGATCATTCAGGAACCCCATAGAAATACAATAGAAAAAAAAAAGACCTGAAGTCTCCACAGGTTTTTGTTTTTTTTTTTCTCCGATTGTCTTTCCCCATAGCAAAAATTTTTACAAAAATGTACCGGCGCCTTTTTGTTTTTTTTGACGCTAACCATAAAAAATTAAAAGTATGTACATTTTGGGAAAAAAGGGCCCCAGGGAAACCCAGAAATTTACCCTTTTTGTCGTTTTTTGGCGGCTGCAGTGTAGACCTACCCTTATCCATCAGTATATTCCTTTTACAATTATTTTCAATGGGGAAAAATGTTTTTTTAACTTTGGTTTTTGGGCCTTTTATGCTTTAAAAATGTCTAAATATCAAAACATTTAACCCCCCCCACACAGGCTAGAAAAAAAAGAAATAAAAAAATAAAAAAAATTGCCTTAAATGTATTAGGTTGATATACAGAAAGCAGAAATTCTATTGCAACCCGAAATGTGAAATGCAATTAAAGGGCTGCGGGGAAAATTTAAACCCTTAAAAAAAAAACTTAAAACCCGTTCCTAATGCCCCAAAATTTCTTTCAACTTTTTTTTTTTAAATTCCCCGAAACATTTTCCAATTTGGACCCCTGGAAAGGGGAAGATCTTTTGTTTACCCCTTTTTTCATGAATTGGATTTCCAAACCCAAAACGGGTCTAAAATAATAAGGGAAACCGTTATTTCATGCAATATCCCAAAAAGGGTTTACATTTTAGATAAGCTATGACTGAAACCCAAACCCAAACTGGGAAGATTAAGAAGGGGGAAGTTCACTATTTTTAAAATTATTACTCTAGTTTTAACATTATATATTTACATGCTCTCTTCCATTACATGTCTTTTTAACAAGGGGAAAAGTTAAAATTTTTGAGGAAACAAAATACAAAATTTTTCCCATGCTGGCCCTTTTTTATTTGTTTAGTGGGGTAAAAAAAAGGGATTCAGTGTCCTTAAAACTTGAGCACAAGTAATGGCAATGTACAGAGAACAAAAGGAAGACAATTTAATTTTACATGGTTTTTAGTATAAAGTCTTTTCTCACTACAAAAATAAAAACTTTCAAAAAAGTAGGGAACACTAAATGAAGACGGTTTTTTCCAAAAAAAATTGCTTTTTTAATTAAATTTTTTTTTTTGTTAAGGAGGGTAAAAATGATTTTATCACCTTCTGTGCTCTCCCCTGGGACCCCAAGGGGGCCGACCTTGGGGTTTCTCCTTTTCCCCCCGCAGTTTGTAATAAAACTGATAGCGGGGGGGTGATGCAAAAACACATGTCCCCCAAAAGCCACAGGCAAGGGGAAAGCTTGTTTTGTTATCTGATCTTTTAGGGCAAAAAACTAAATTTTTTTACTGTTTAAAAATTAGCTCGGGGACTTCCCCTGGGCCTCAGAGAAGGGGATTTTGCAAAACTAAAAATGATAAATAGAGAAGTCTGAATACACAGAGCCAAAATGCTAATTACAACAGCTTTAACCCCGGGAGGGGGACAGAGCAAAGCACATATTTCATTTCATTTCTCCCAAAAAACTTTTTAGAAGGGAAAAAACCCCTTTAAGCTTTGCTTGTTCCATACTAAATGTTTAACAAAAACTTACGTTTGTTTCCATAGAGGTTTTTCATTATATCAGATGAAAAGGAACAACTTCATCAAATGTCTTCAATAAATATCAGGTAAAATAATGTCCAGGTTTTTTTTATTTTAGCCAACTTTTTTTTTTATTTTTACACCCATGATCTTAATAACAAAATAATGCCACGCACTTACATAAAAAAAAAAATATTTTTTTAAAACCATAGTAAACATGTTCAGTTTGAAGTTTACAACACAAAGACGAAATGGATATATATAAGCAGTTAAAATATGTTTCTAGAGACTTCCATGGACAACTATAGTCCCCCTTAATATATTTCTAATGATGTATCTTTCTAATGGCACGCCTCACTACTTCTGTAGTGCTTATTGCAAAACTCTTGCTTTAAAAATATTAAAAAAATACTTTTTAGCTGTTTTCAAGAAACAATTAGGCTATCTTTAGTTCGAGATCTCTAATTCCTGAAATATGATAGGCCAGACATATGCTGGAAGGATCCTTGTGGCATATATTCAGGTGGTATCTGCACACCTAATTATTTTTTTGGGAAATATGACATACATTTTTATGCCACTGTTCTCTATACAGTTACACACAAGAAGGATATAGGTTTAACTTTTTCTGTATGTCAGGAGATTTTCATGGCATATTCACAAAATGTGCACTGTTTACATAGTCTTATATTGATCCATAAATAAATGGGTATAAATCACCAATTATGGGTAATAGATAAATGTCTTGTTGTCTCACAGCCAAACATACTTTAGCTTCTATATACTTCCAATAAGTAAAATGTAGTGCCCTGTAATGCTGTGTAATATGTAGTATATGACAAGTACAATACACTTTTCTTATTTTAACATACTTTAAGGAGTTGTCCACTATATATTGTTTTTATTTATTATGTATATTATAGAATCTCATATAATTTTTTAATGTACTTCGGTATGGGCCCCACCAAAACCATCCCTATCTGTTGGAATGGGATGTCTATTATAGGAAGCGGGACTAGGGGACTCCGAAAATGAGCGACTGGGGCTGTCACCTGACAGACTGGGCAAGATTGACAGTAGTCACATATCTCTCTAAAGCACCCGGGCCAGTAAAACATTTGTAGGACTCATTGCTGGGATTGTCCACCCCCAAATGACCACCCAACACCTAAGAGTGGGTCATATCTAACACCATACGTCGGTACGGCTGCGGTACAACTGCTCCACCATTTCGTCTCTCACTTTGTTCACTCGATATAGCAAGTCGTTATTTACTGCAAAGTGAGGAAACCGATTATCAGCCCCAGGCTCTTGTGGAGCCCCATTTAATTCTGTCACCTGATTAAGGGCGCCCTTTAAGGTCAGATCCCGGAGCTGGGCAGTCCCAAAATTCTCTCGAGAGACCTTAAGATCAGGGACAACCGTCTCAGGGGTTACATCCTCTTCCTCATCCCCAGCCAGTACACACATAGGAAATTCATTCCCCCTGACCGATGTGGTAGAACCACCCCCAGAAACATTATTTCACTTTGGTTGATCAGGCACTTCAGCCTTGGCCCACAACTCCCGGAACAGAGGGAAGTCTCGCCCAATAATTATGTCATGCAGTAAAGTCGGCACAACTCCCACACCGTGGGACACGATACCACAGTCAGTGTGCAGGGAAACCTGGGCCAGGGGGTACGCCTTAGTATCCCCATGAATACATATGACCCCAACCCGTTTCCCAGGGACCAGCTCATGTGGCAGTGTAGAAGTCACCAGTTGACGAGACTCCCTGAGTCCAAGAGTCCAGTTACTTTGACTCCGTTCACACGCAACGGACAGGCCGCGGTCCTCGCTGGATGTGGAACAGCACTACAGGGCGGGTATAAGCAAAATACAGAACACGCGCCCGCCCTGCGGAGCAGTCCATAGGCTCCGTTGTTTGGCTTAGGGCATCAGGGCTTGCTATTGGCCGGGACCTGGCACCTACAGCAGACGATGGGTCGGGCCTGACTCTTTGACACCGGACACGAGTCCCTCTTGGGTCTTCGGACGCCCACTAACTGGAGGATTTCGGGCCACCTCTCTTGGAAGCCCTAGCTCTTCTGGGTATTCCAGTACGTTGACCTCAGGCTCCATTACTGCCAGAGAGTTCTCGACAGCCTCATATAGCTTCAACAGGCTCACAAGGTCATCAGCATTCTGGGATCTCTTGGGCAACCCAACTTGACAGACTCAGGAAGGAGAGTGAATCAAATCGGTCCATTACTAACCGTTCCACCATTGGGCAGGAGTGCAGGTATCAGGCTGCAGACCATTTATGGACCAGGTGAGCAGGGTCGACATTTGGGACCTGGGAGGCTTGTCCTGCTATATCCCAACGGTGCCACCCTTTTAGCGTGGACAGGGCCAGCGTGACCCCCAGATGGGCGTATCTCTTGCCTTTAATTTTTGGTATATTCCTTAGCCATCTTGTAGAGTCAAGTCATAGTATGCTTTATGTGCTCGCGGTCAGTTATGGACAGGACCACTGCATTGTTATGGGGGCAGTTTCTCTCTATCGCACTCTCTCAAACACAGTCAGAAAGGCTTCCACTGTCATTGGGGTCATGCTTCTGTAATGCCTTCTCTCACAGTCTCCTTGCCTTAGTTACTATCATTGCACTGGGTGGAGGCACAGGCTCCTGGTTTATGGTTCAGTTCAGGAGATCATTGCTGAAATTCAGGAGTTGTTTGTCTCCTGTTGGGCCTGGTTGTTCCTGTTGCGCTTGCTGCAGTTGCACGTTACTCTTGCACCAGTGCTTAATGAGTTCTCCATTTTCTCAGAGCGTGCTATGCTTTACCCAGGACATATAGTCTTATGCACCAATATTTCACCCTGTGCTCTCGGGTCGTGTGTGCCGCATCCTCACCCAATTAGTGGGGGTTGTCAGCTCTAGGTAGTCTCTGATTAACAACAGACTCAGGTTTAGGTGCAAAAAAACATAAGTCTTATTGTCCCTCGGACTTGAATAACGGAAAAACAAAACAGACTTCTTCAGCTTATGACAGCCAAAATAAAGACATTCCTTGCTAGGGTTTACGCCAAAAGCAACCAAAACAACCTCAACCAGGTCAGCAGTAGAAATGTTCACAGACACATGGAGACAGCTTTGCACATCCTCACCAGAGAGGTTTTCAGCATAATCACACAGCTCCGCCTGAGCTGTGTCAGCAGCCTTATATGCTGGTAGGCCTGGGTGGAGTATGGGAGCGGCCATCCACCCATACATCTTGGGCCCGCCTCCATACAAAACCGACCTCGATAACTACCACATTAAAATGGCTCAGCAAAAACATAACATCGCTGCAACACTCTAATAGGGTGTTTTACATTCACCGAGGCACAGCCACTTGGTGAATAACTTACTTTCTGTCAACAACTTTACCCCTGGTGTTCTCTTACAGGGGCTATCAAAATACGGCACAATCAAAATCATGTTAGAAATGGACTGGTCCCAAAAAAAAGTATATTGCAATTTTCTTCAAATGTGAAAATCACTACTAAATGTGTTCTAAGCCCCTAATGTCGTTAAAAATAAAAACATTTAAAAAAATGATGCCAACCTACAGTAGTCATATGGTAGTTGCTAGTGATAAACTATTTTGAGTGGAATAACTTTCTTACAAGCGGAAATTTTTGAAGTTTGAAAACGGTAATTTTTTCTAATTTTTCATGATACTTTGATATTTTTCACAAATAAAGAAGGGCTTTTTGGACCAAAAATTTTACTATCTTTAAAATCACAATGTTTCCACGAGCAAAACATCTCTTGATATCACAATGGTAGGTTAAAGTGTCAAACCTTTATTATCACATAAGTGGACAGATGCCAGATTTAAAAAATGTCACAGAGGCCAAAACTGGCGCCCGCGTTAAGAAGTTAACGTTGTTTTGAATACTCTAAGGGGTGTAGTTTCTTAAATGTTGTCATTTATGAAGGGTGTCTAACATACAGGCCCCTAAAAGACACATCATAACTGGACTGATCCCTAAATTTTGTTGAAAACTTTGATAAGTTGCTACTAAATTTGTAAGCCCCCTAATATTGTAAAAAAATAAGACATTTAAAAGATGATGCCAAGATAAAGTAGCATATGGTAGATGCTAGTTATAAACTACTTTGTGTGGTATAACTATCTGTCTTACAAACAAAAAAATTTGCGCTTTGAAAATGGCAAATTTTTCTACATTTTCACATTTTAATATTTTTTACAAATAAACAAGAATTATATTGACCAAAATAGAGTACTAACTTAAAGCACAATGTTTCATGAGAAAACAGTCTCTGAATCGAATGGATAGATAAAAGTATGAAAAAGTTATTTCCACATAAAGTAACACATCAGATTTAAAAAGTGGGGCTCTGTCTTAGAGGTCAAAACTGGCTGTGGAGATGACGGGTTTAACATAGTTTCATAGTTTGTAAGGCTAAAAAAGAAAGTCGTCCACTCTAGTTCAGGGCCTTGTTGTGAATAAAGGTGTTCGATCCAGAGGAAGGCAAAAAACCCCCAATGAGGAGAAGCCAATTGTCCTCATTTTAGGGAAAATTCCTCCTGACTCCAATCTGGCCAATCAGAAAAATCTGGATCAATTGACCCTCTCCTGAAAAATAGTACTATAACTTGTTTTTAATTAATTACGCTCCAGAAACTGCATCCAAACCCTTTTTGAACTCCGGTTATTGAATTCACCATGACAAGTCACCTGGCAGAGAGTTCCAACAGTTTCATGCTTTACAGTAAAGAATTCCTTTCTATGTTTATGTAGAAACTTTCGGTCCTCAAGGACGTAAAGGTGGCCCCCTGTGTTCTAGATACAGCCGCTGTGTATAATGAATTCTTGGAGATGTTCTCTATATTGACCTTTGGATGTATTTAAACATAATTTATTATGTCCCGAAGCGTCTTTTTCTCTATACTATTTAAACCCTAACCTTGCTAAAATCTTTCCTGGATATTGCAGTCCACACCAGGCCTTTAAGTATTTTTGTTGCCCGCCCACTTTGTAACCTGTTCAAGCTTACAATGTCTTTCCTGTGCATCTGGTGCCCAAAATGTAACAATATTCCATGTGTGGTCTATCCAGTGACTTGTCTAATGGTGAGAATATTGTCTCATCTGTGCATCTATGGAGCTTTTATTTGCACCATGATCCTATTTGCTTTGGCTGGTGTTGCTGACACTGGCTGCTTACAATTAAGTTTACTGTCACCAGGATTCCCAAGTCTTCTACATGCACTTTTACCAGTGTATTTCCATTTAACTGTTAATCTGTAATGGATTTTCTCTTCCATGTAGCATAACCTTGCATTTTTCAGTGTTTAACCTCTCTGCCAATTTCCATGCCCAGGCCTCCATCTTTCCAGATCCCTTAGTAATAACATATTATCCTCTATTGTGTTGATTACTTTACAGGCTTGTATCGTCTGCAAAGATCGTATTCACTGTGTATTCCCTGTGTAAGGAACATTAATTGAAAATGTTAAGAGGATTAGGGCAATACTGACCATGTGTACCCCATGAGTAACAGCGATCAGTCTGAGTATGTACCGTTAATTAATCCCTTTTGTTTTCTATCAGTGAGCCAGTACTTTACCACTTGCATAACCATTTTACCACAGTCCAGCATTCTCATTTTATTACCAACCTTTTATGTCGTTAGTTACCCACGCCTATTTTTTCTTGTGTTTGACCGTATCAAATGGGCTTTAGGAAAAATCTAGTTATATGACAATCCAGTTGCCTCACCCGATCCAGTCTAGCAACAGACTTCCTCACAGATGCTGATGAGTTTAGTCTGACAGGAACGATCCTTCATGAACCCACTGCTGCAACTGGGCGGTTATACATTTATTTTCCGTGAGAAGATACTCAAGGGATAGTCTTGACGAAATACCTTTTAAACATTTTTACTACAACAGAGGTTAAGCTTTACTCGCTTATAGTTTCCTGGATTCACCTTTTTGACCGCTTTTGAATATTGGAACCCATTTGCTATGCACCCAATCCTTGGTACATACCCCGTTATTAGACAGTCTCTTGAATATTAAGAATACGGGCCTATCTATGACTCACTTAACTCTCTTAGGACGTGGGTGTATGCCATCTGGAACCTGGGGAATTTGTTCTATTTTAATCTCTCTAAGACGGAGGTGCACTTCTTCATGGGTTAGACAAAGAAACTTTAAGTTGGAGTTTACCACATCTTCTGTTCAACTGGAAGGTCATCCTCCTCGGTAAATACGTGGAGAAAAAAGTTGTTTTAATACGTTTTGCTTTTTTTCTCATCGCCCTTAATGTCTCTTCTCAGTATTTTTCAAGGGCAAATTTTTCTGTTTTAATCTTTTTACTATTTAATATAGTTAAAAAATATTTTGGGGTTAGTTTTACTTTCTATAGCAATATGTCTTTCCGTCTCCAGCTTTGCTTCCTTTATCTTTATTTTACATGTAGGCAAAGGTAATTAAAAACTATAACCAGATACATCGGTGTACTGATTATGTTTCTCTTCAGCGTTAGGAGTAGATTTTATCTCCTACTTTTGTACACAAGCTTCCATAATTACCAGCCACCTCTCTCTACTGTAAAAGGCTGCACTAGTAGCCAGGATGGTGAGGTCATTCCCTGCTTTTTTTCTTATCTGAAAGATGGGAACGTGTTTATATTGCTTACTGACCAGCTTTAACCCTTTTGAGCCCTGTATCTCTGTACACTACTGTTCACTGTCACTAACAGGATCAGCTAGAAACAGCAGATCACAGCAGTAGAAACACCCACAGCCTAACCAGGAAGTTTAAGTCTGAAACAGCCCTTGGGTCTGTAAAACAGCACGGTGAGACAACCCCTATAATATTTAGTGAGATGTTGTGCAGCTGTGAAATTAGGTTTTGTTTTGGCTGTTTACTGTAAACAGTGTCAGACTGGCCCACCAAAGGATCCACCAAAGGGTCCTTGTCCAACACAGCGGGGCCTGCAGCCACAGGGAGCAAGGCCCGGCCCACACACCATGCCTAAGAATGCCGGGGCCCTCTGACGCTTGTCCGCACGGGCCTTTAGCGGAGCAGAGCGCCTGCTCCGCTATTCTACCTAGTAAGTCTCGCCACACACTGGTGCTACCTCAGGAGCCTCAATAAAGAAAAAGCCGGGAAAACGTATACATTAAAAACTGAAGATTGAGATCCATTTGTCTGATGTCTCCTCCAAGCAACAGAGGAGCAACAAAAACTCCATTCTACTCTATGAGAAAAGATTTAAACAATCAGATAACAAGCTACAACTTGCATAGGTTTCCATGAGAAAAGATAAAAGTGTGCTGATTGGCCTAAGAAAACAGGTGTGTATCTCAGGAGCCAAAAAATGAGTGACGTTCATCCATAGTAGTCTATAGGGAAAAGAGCCAAAAGAGAAAAGTACTTATTCTAACATGTTCATTGGGGACAAAAACAAGCTGCTAATAATCAATATATCAAGAAGTCGCGCTAATAATCAATATATCAAGAAAGCAAGATAACATCATTAGATCAAAAACTAGATACTAAAAATAGCTCACTGGATATCATATAAGCAGGAATCCATTAACGCATAATTTCAAATAGGACAAAAGTGCCTCGCATACCATGGTCAAGGCATATATACTGCGTTGATCTTTAAAAGACATAATGTTAACCTATTAATTTCTCTAGGAAGTGACCACGAACTCCATAATGATGCAATATGTTAAATTGTAATAAAATGGTCAATGAGGGATGTTGTCGGGTAGTGTTTATTTTGTGCTGCTTCAGTGTTAACTACTATTTTTCCAGTGTTGGTAGTAGAGGTCTCTGACAGATGTCTCTCGGTTACTAGCACTGGGACTTGGTGTCAACCAGATGTGGTTTTTTTTGTCACCCAAAGGCTGACACCAAGCCCCAGCGCAAGTCATATAGAGACGTCTGTCATACACCGCTCTTACTGACCCTGGAAGTAAACGGTAAAAAACACACGGACAAAAGACAAAAAGCACTTTATTTAAATAAATTCTCCCTGATACCGACCCTCCGCGACCACTATATTAAAGAAATGGATCAAACACTGGCTCAATAAATCCATCAAAGTCCAAAGGGGAAATCTGTAGAAAAACAAACACTACTGAAAGCATGACAGTACTTATCTCCATCCCCTGCACCACCATGCATCATGCCTGTCACTGATCTTCTGAAGGGGATGGGGCAAGGGAAGCTGTTCGGACCACAGAATCTGATAGATACAGGCCATAGCTGTAGCACAGTCTCCAGGGGGTTAGTCCTCTGTTCCTCTAAGCTGTAGCCTGGGAAGTTTGTACAGAGTTGGGAAAGGTAAAGAAGTGCTGGAAAAGTGAGGATTCTAACATATTTGTGTCTAAATCTGCAGGGACGAGTGATGACTAGGAGAAGTCAGCATAGAGGTGTGGACTGGATAGATAAAAAAAGGAAACGTGAACGAATCATCAGAGAAACATCACCTGTGAGTCACTAAAAGTACCTGAACTGTAATCAATTATATGTCTGCAAAGTGTAATGGATTATAAACCGTAACGGGTGCTGGTATTATTCAGTCTCTGTATTGTGGTGATATGTGTTCATGTTGTGGTGGTATTAATCACTTTGTGATGGTGATATGTTTTCATGATGTGACGGCATTATTCAGTCACTATGTGATGGTGATATGTCATAGTTGCCAACTTTTGAAAGTGGGAATAGCCGGAGATTGACAGAGGCGGACCACGCCCCATCTTGTTGGTGTGCCACGCCCCTTCAAAAAGCCACACCCACTCCAGCTAACTGCGTAACGGCTTTGGAAGAAAGCCAGGTAGATGCCCCCTCTAGCCAGGTTTTGTGCCCTTATAGCCAGTAGGTAGCCCCCCATAACCAGGTAGTGCACCCTTAAAGGCAGGTAGATGGCCTTGTAGCCAACGTAGATGCCCCATTGCAGCCAGGTAGATGCCCCCCCTCTGTAGCCAGGTAGAGCCCCTCTGTAGCCGGGTAGAGCCCCTCAGTAGCAAGGTAGAGCCCCCTCTGTAGCCAGGTTTGTGCCCATTTGTTGCCAGGTAGAGGCCACTCTTATAGCAGGTAGAGCCCCCATGTAGCCATGGTAGAGCCCTCTTATAGCCAGGTAGAGGCACCATTGTAGCCAGGTAGCGCCCATTGTAGAGGTAGAGCCCCCATTGTTGGGGGCCCAGGTAGATGCCCACTTTGTAGTCAGCTAGATGTCCCTCTTTGTTGTCAGGTAGATGTCCCTTTTTGTCAGGTAGTGCCCCCTTTGTTGTCAGGTAGATGCCCCTTTGTTGTCAAGTAGAGATGCCCATTGTTGTTCAGGTAGATGCCACCATTGTAGCCAGGTCGTGCCCACTTTAGTTGTCAGGTAGTGCCAACTTTGTTGTCAGGGTAGTGCCTCCCTTTGTTGCTCAGGTAGGTTGCCCCTTGTTATGTCAGGTAGTTGCCCCATTTGGTTGTCAGGTATGTGCCCTCCTTTATTGTCAGGTAGTGCCCCCTTTGTTGTCAGGTAGAGCCCCCTCTATAGCTAATAAAAATAAATAATAAAAGCCCATTACCTCACAGGCTCCCTGAGCGAGGCCAGGTCGGACATTACTGGCCGACCGAGCTCAGCGTCGCAGGGGGCGTGAGTGCAGCGCGCCTCACACACCCTGCGACGCTGATCGTATGTAACGGCGACACACCGTCGCTGTACATACCGGAGGGGAAGGGAGGACGTATTTACTAGGCATATACATCCGGAATTTTTCCTCGCAAATACATCACCAAATCACGCTAAAATAATGCACAATTAGCTTAGCATTGATATGCTAAGCTAATTGTGCATTATTTTAGCCTGATTTGGTGATGTATTTGCGGATGTTCAATTACATCCGTAAAATACGACCCCAACTTAAGTCCTGGGAACATAGAATCCTGCTCTTGAGGACCACAGGTCACAGCAAGACCTGTGCTGTGCTGGTTCCTGCTGTGTACATACTAAATAGTAATACAAAGTGAAAGAAGCAAAATTACATTTTGCTTTTCACTAAACTTGCTATGATTTGTCGCTGATTTCCAGCTGTCTCTAAACTTAATAAATGTAGGCGCATTCCTATGCGCCTACAGGTATTGCAATGCTCCTCACACACAGGCGAGAGGCGCAGGAAAACTTTTTCCCCTGCATTTTTGAGCGCTCTCGGCGCGACATAAAATACAGTGAAAACAGCCGATCTTCATACATGTCGCCCTATGTGTTGATGGTGTGGTGGTATTATTTAGACACAATGGGAGACATGTATGAATCTCGGCACGTCTGAGCTCACGTTTACGCCCGATTTCAAGTGAAAGCTGTGCCTCAGGTATGACGCACATCATGCGTCTCTGTCTGCGACAAAAACTGCACGGATCGTCAAACCGTGCAGCTCGCCTTCTGACAGACAGCAGGGAGGGCATGAATCCTTCTTTTTGTCTGTGACGTCACGTGCCCGGCCGTGCCTTGGGCAGGGCCCGGGTCGTGACTGGACCTTTGTCATAGGAACCATTCACAGCAACAGCTGTGCATTGATTCCCTTTTGAATGAGAGATTAAAAATCTCCATTCAAACCCCCTATGGGGAAAAGTTAAAAAAAAAATGTGAAAAAGTAAAAAAAGTGAAACAAGAAAAAACACAAACACGAAAAATAAAATAAAAAACACGTACACCCCCCTTTTTTCCCCCTTTCAAACGCCAAGACCCAAAAAAGATAAAAAATAAATAAATCCCCCAATTTGGTATCGCCGCGTGCGTAACAACCTGCCCTTTTCTGTCATGTTTTTTACCCGTCGGTGAACCCGTAAAAAAAAAAAAAAAAACTATACAGAATTAAATTTTTTTATCCTCAGCACATAAAAGGATTAAAAGTGTTTAAAAAAACCCTAAAAAACGCCAAGTTTCCCAATTAAAACCCCATTCATCCCGCAAAAAAAAAAAGTCCTAACAAACCCCTGTATACGGAAAAAAAAAAAAGTTAGGCTCTCAAAATAGCGAGCATAAATTTTCTTTTACACACAAAAAAACCTTTTTTTTTTTTTTAAAGTGCTTCAACAAAAAAAAAACTACAAAAATTTGGGGTATCACCATAATCGTATTGCCACAGAGTAAACTAACTTATTACGGAACTGCACAGTGGCGCTGTTAAAAAAAAAATAAAAAACACTATAGGTTGCAGTATTTTCTTCACTCTCCTTTCCAAAAAAGGATTTAAAACTGATCAAAAAGTCTTGTCCCCCCCAAAATGTACATAAAACGTCAATCACCCCGAAAAAAAAAACCCTGATACAGCTCCTACCAGAAAAATAAAAAGTAATGGCTCTCAGACTTTTGAAATAAAAAATGTTTTTTTCCCTGTTTGAATAAAGTTTTTTATTGTATAAAAGCAGAAAAAATAAAAAAAAAAATTATACAAATTGGGTATTGCTGTAATTGTATGACCTGCTGGTAAAGTACATGTATATTAATGCAGAGTGACCCGTATAAAAAATAAAAAAACATACCGGGAATTGTATTTTTTTAAAAAACGCCTCACAAAAACCTTAATAAAAAGTGAACAAAGTGTTTACACCCCATAATGGTCCCAAAAAAAAAACATAAAAAAAATTCACCCCGAAAAAAACAAGGCCCTCAAGCTCTGCACACAGAAAATAAAGAAGTTATGTGTCAATAGGCAACATAAAACGCAATTTTTTATAGACCTATTTCTATTGTGTAAAAGAAAATAAAACATAAAAAACGTATAAAATTTATACCATTGAAATTGTCCGCCCCCCTTGAAAATTATCACTCATTTAAGTGCATGGTGAACGCTGAAAAATTGAACCCCAAAAAAACAATGGGGGGAACTGCTTTTCCCCCCCCCCCCATTTTCAGGGCCCCAATGCAAAAAAAAACGAGGGAAAAACCCCTGTGCCCCCGAAATGCCAAAAACCCCCCCCAATAGATCCCGGGGGGTGTTGAATTAAAATGGGGGGACTTTGGTTTCCCTGTTCTGGGACTTTAGGGGGTTTTCAAAAACGACATGGCCCACCAAAATTGCGTTCCAAAAGCCAAAAAACGCTCCCTCCCTTTTTACCCGCCCTGCGCCCAAACGAGTTTCACCCAATGTAGGGTATTGCGAATTTGGAAAATTTCTAATAAAATTTTGGGGGTTTTTTTTTCCCGGATTCCTTGTAAAAATGAAACATTTTTTAAACTAAAATTGAGTTATTGGGAAAAAAAAAAAATTTTTAAAATTTTTACGGGGCTAAAAGCAAAAAAAAAATTTTTGAATCACCTGTGGGGATATCTCATACACACCTGTATATATACCCTTGGGGTTGTTTTCCAATATGGGGCTTTTTAGGGGTGTTTATTAATTTTAGCACCTTTGGGCCTCTTCAAAACTGAAATCGCCTAAATAAAATTGCATTTAAAATGAGACCCAATCCCCGTAGGTGCTCCTCCTATTCTGGGGGTTTTGGGTTTAGCCAAAAAATGCATGGGCCCCATATGGGGTATTTCTAAAAGGAGAAACCGGGGGAAATGTATTGCATTCATTTACCTTCACATTTTTTCCGTATTTCCAGTGAATAATGGAAAATATTAAAATCTGCAAAAATATGAAAATTTTTAAAAATTTTACCTCCCTTTCTTTAATTTCTGTGAAATACCTAAAGGGTTTAACAAACTTCCAAAAACTGTTGTAAAAACTTTAAGGGGTTTAGTTTTTAGAAGGCACATTTATGGGGGGGATTAAAAGCAGGGCCCCCAAAGCCCCGCAGAACTGGGACTGGTCCCCAAAAAAAATGAATTGCAAAATTTTTTTGAAAAATTTTAGAAATTTACTAAATTCTAAGCCCTTAAAATTTTATATATAAAAAAGGGCATTTTAAAAAAAGATCCCAACCCATAGTGGACATATGGGTAAAATGTAGTTTTTAAACTTTTTGTGGGGAATAATTATTTTGTCTTTTTACGCAGAAATTTTTTAAAAATTTTAAAAAACAGATTTTTTCAAATTTTTCATGAAATTTTGATATTTTTTACAAAAAAAGGTTGTATGGATACAATTTTTTATAAATTAAAGCACAATTTTGTCACAAAAACAAATTTAGAACACATGGAAGGGAAAAAATTCAAAAAGTTATTCTCACATAAAGTGAAAAAATGCCAATTTCAAAAATAGGGGTGTGTCGTAAGGCCAAAACGGTGGGGGCCCTTTAAGGGGTTAAAAAAAACCCCTAAAACGTTCTCGCTTCCCATTGGCCCAAAAATTGGCCCCTTTTTACTTAGCCAAAAACAAACAGGCTCGCCTTTCATTTTTTTCCCCAAGAACTTAGGAGATAAGTACTCAGCCGCGATGGGGTAAGCAGGACAGCCCCCCTTCCCCCCAAACCAAATCACAGTCTAGAAAAATTTCCCATAAACATTTTAATTTTTTGGGGCCCTTCTATCGCGCCCTTCTTGCTCCACTCAAAATAGACGCACTAATATGATTGGTGGATTATATCGCCGCCTGGTTTCAACCCAATCAGCTTTTTTTTGCCTTTTTTTTACTTTTTTGAAATGTCCCCCCTTTTTATTTGATTGGTCAATTTAAACCCCAAATTTTAATGGTTCACTTTCGCTCCTATTATGATTGGTTGTTTTTTGCCGACCAATGCGAAGAGCTTACAGAACTTGAATTACTGTATTTCCCAGCAGTTTTCAATATCCCAATTCCTGATGTAGTGCCGGTGACGGCGACAAACGCGTTGTTAGGGATTTGAGTGATGTATGTTCTTAGAAGGTTTTAGCTCTTTTTCAGATAATATTTTATACCTAATAAAAACGATTTTTTTAATCATACTCCATGTCTCACGGAGCTGAGAGCCGAGATTTCATTGCCCCGATCTCTCCATAGACTACAATGGAACAAAGTAGCTCGCACTCTGATTGGCCGGGATAGCCAAGCCCCCGCTAGCTCAACCAATCATCTCTTTTCTGACTTTTTTACTGTATTTTGAACTGTCCCGCCTTTTCATTTGATTGGTCAATACTACTCCATAGGTTATAATGGGTCCCTGTCGCTCCTATTCTGATTGGTTGGTTTTTGCCGACCAATGAGAAGCACTTAAAGAATTTGAATTACTGTATTTCCTGGCAGTTTTCAATATCCCAATTCCTGATTTTGCGCCGTTATTGATTTTTTGTTAGTGATTTTACAGTATTTATGTATGTTTATAGAAGGTTTTAGCTCTTTTACAGAGAATGTTTTACAATTAATAAAAACGATTTATTTACTAATACTCCATGCCGCACAGAGCTGAGATTTCAGTGCCCCCATCTCTCCATAGACTACAATAGGACAAAGTAGCTCACGCTCTGATTGGCCGGGATAGCCAAGCCCCCGCTAGTTCAACCAATCAGCTCTTTTCTGCCTTTTTTACTGTATTTTGAACTGTCCCGCTTTTTCATTCGATTGGTCAATACTACTCCATAGCTTATAATGGGTCACTTTCGCTCCTATTCTGATTGGCTGGTTTCTGACAACCAATGAGAAGAGCTTACAGAATTTGAATTACTGTATTTCCCGGCAATTTTCTATATCGCAATTCCTGATGTAGCGCTGGTGACGGCGACTAACGCGTTTCTAGTGATTTGATTGATGTACGTTTTCAGAAGGTTTTAGCTCTTTTTCAGATAATGTTTTACACCTAATAGAAACGATTTTGGGAATCATACTCCATGCCTCACGGAGCTGAGATTTATTTCTTGTGCGATCTTATATATTTTTCCTCTAATTTTACATTCTCACTTCACTTCGCCTCCTCCGGCTCATTTAGACCACAATCAACTAGGTCTGCCTGTTGTAGCTGCAATGTGCCTCACTTTGCCGACCCGCGATCATGCATGCCTCGGAGTGTTCGAAAGTGCCGCCCCAGAACGCCCACACCGTGTCCATTGCACTCCCCTTCATGTTTGGCGCATCCGAAAGTGGCGAAGCTTGCGCCTAACATTGCACCCCTGCGTCCAACAGGGGATTCGGATTCATGAGCCGCAGTTTTCACCAGAAAACAGGCGCAACTTCCGATCATACATGTCGCCCTATGTGATTGTGATATGTGGTCATGGTGTGGAGGTATTATTCAATCACTGTGGTGGTGATACGTGGTCATGATGTGGTGGTATTTGTTCTTAGTGGAATTATTGGTAATTTTAGCCCTGGGATTCTGACTTTATGTAGCGGTGTTATTTGGTAACTCTACGACCATTATTTAGTGGTTTTATACTCAGTACTTTGTGTTTATAGATTTTCATACATTTTATATAAATAAAAATATATCACTCACTGAGGAGGACATATATGTTTAGACCTTTTATGTTCCCCACCGGTGTCCTGCTGCAATTAGGTGAGGGAGACTCAGAAGCCCCAGCACTCCATCTTGATAAAAGATTAGTGTGATGATGTCATCACATCAGTCTGTATAAGTTGAAGCAAGACCGGGCGGGGCCACCATACAGGCAAAGTGGGCCCCTAAAATCAACTCCTCTGGTGGGCTCTAGGCACCCAAGTCTGACAATGACTGTAAACATATAACAGCTTCATGAGGTTTGATCAAAAAGAATATGTTTCAGCAGTATGAACTTTGTGCATGACAACTTCCGGAGATGGTGATACCACTACCTTGAGTTACTTAACCCTATTACAGTATGCAATTATGTGCACACTTAATCTGGATATATAACTACTTGAGGAACAGCAAGAGAAATAAACATATTCATACATTTCTTCACAGTTCCATCAATTTCTTGATCCATTGGCCTTTTCCCCTTGATTCTTCCTGACCCATTTGCACCCATCAGAGCCCAGTCCATCGGCTCATTGCTCCAAATCACCTGTTTGTCCTGTCCACTTTTCATACTTTTTTGCAAATGCAAGCCAACGCTTCTTGTGACTATATTGGATTTGAAGCTTCTTCACCTTTTTCAGGCCATCATTTCAGACTTGTGTAATGCGCATCACACGGTGCCTGAATGGAAGTCTGTGATCTCACATACGAGCCACCTCCACTTCCGTTTTTGTCGTGCTAGAACTGATAGACCTTGGGCAGCATGTATGAAATTTGGCGAGTAAGCGACAAATTTCATGTGCATAATAAAAGCTAGAATCCCATCATTTGTCTCTGCTGTACTGTATATGTTTAATTGCTGTGCTGTGTTCTGGTATGTGAATTGTGAATAGTGGACTACACCTCCCATCATTTGTCTCTGCTGTATATGTTTAATTGCTGTGCTGTGCTCTGGTATGTGAATGCATAGATTTCTCCCAATCTCTGTCCTGAATAATCACCCTATGTTTATTTGTATTGCTAGTGACCCCACATACTGTCCTTGTAGTATCTCCTCTGCTGGCTTATTTGTAACTCCACCCATTGCTGGCAGCTGGGCCCACTGATTTATATCAATGAACTGCACATAGCATGGTATAAATTAGTTATCCTGGGTCAGTATTGACCATTTGGGTCAGTATAGCCATGTAGAGAAGTGAACCAGATATGAAAGTGAGATATCTGAAATAAAACCGAAATTAGACCGGAAGTGGCCCGAAGGGGGCTAGGAGGAACGCCTTTTCTTGTAAGTATCTAGGCTTCTTAAAAATAAAACAAAAAAAACACCCTATTCACCATGCTCACTATTGCTGTCTATCTTGCAGCCATCTACCTCATGGCTTACCACCCAGTTATTCCCCCTGAGAATCTTATCCACATCAGCACCTCTCTCCTTCCCTCACCCATGTGTTCATTACACACACTCATTTCCCTTTTCAAATATCACAAACCACCTGCTCACATAATTTTTCACAAACACCACTCATACTCATCACTGAACCATCTGCTGTATCTTTTCTTTCTCCTACTTCTTGCTACAGGTGACATCTCTCCTAACCCCGGCCCACCCTCCTTTACTGCTCATCCTACCTCCTCCTCCCATAGAAACCCTGCTAACCTACTTGCTATTCGCTGTACATCTTTTCCAGTCCCTTTTAAATGTGCTCTGTGGAATGCCCGATCTGTCGGTAACAAACTCACTGCTGTTCATGACCTATTCCTCTCTAACTCCCTCAATCTCCTCGCTCTCACTGAAACTTGGCTCCAGCACTCTGACACAGCTTCCCTTGCTGCCCTCACCTATGGCGGCCTAGACTTCACCCACACCCCCAGACCTGAGAACAGGCTGGGTGGAGGAGTAGGCATACTTCTTTCTCCACACTGCACTTACTAGGTCATTCCTCCTGCACCCTCACTCACTTTCCCCTCCTTTGAGGTCCACACCCTCAGACTCTTTCAGCCATTTTCCCTCAGACTCGCTGTTGTGTACAGACCCCCCAGCTCACCCCGCCAGTTTCTGGATCATTTTGCTGCCTGGCTTCCTCATTTCCTCTCTACTGAAATACCCACTCTCATCATGGGTGATTTTAACATCCCCATTGATGACCCCATGTCTCCCTCTGCCTCTCAGTTCCTTTCACTAACCTCTTCTCTAGGCCTCTCGCAGTTTATAACTCTCCCACCCACAAGGATGGGAACTCTCTTGATCTGGTTTTCTGTAACCGATCTTCAATCTCTAACTTTAATAATTCTCCTTATACTCTCTCTGATCACAATCTTATTTCCTTCACTATTACTAATTCTCACCCATCTCTGGACACACCTGTCCGTCTCCCGTTCAGAAATATCCGCTCCATGAACACTCAGGAATTCACAGATACCATACAGTCCTCACTGCCTCCAATCTCCTCCCTCTCCTGTCCTGACCTGGCTGTCAAACATTACAATGAAATTCTCTCATCCACCCTGGACATATTGGCACCACTCACACACCGCACCACTAGAGTCAGACACCGGCAACTTTGCACACGCCTCAGACTCGCCATCTGCAGCAATGTTCCGGGTGTGCGGAGCGTCTGTGTGGGAAGTCGAAGCTACCTGCAGACTTTCTCCACTACAAATTTATGCTCAGGACATACCACTCTGCCCTCCATTGTGCCAAACAAAAATATTTCACCTCCCTCATCTCAACCTTACACAGCAACCCTAAACGCCTGTTTGACACCTTCCACTCCCTCCTAAGGCCTAAAGCTCAGGTCCCGGTCACTGACCTCTGTGCTGAAGACACTCACTTCAAAGAGAAAATTGACAGAATCCGGCAAAACATCTCATCTCAAACCCCAAGCAGCAGCCATCTGGTCCCTCCCCACACATCCCCCAGCCTACTCTCAGCTCTTGACCCGACGACAGAAGAAGAAGTGTCCAGGCTTCTCCTGTCTGCTCGCCCCACCACCTGCTCTAGTGACCCCATTCCCTCCCACCTTGTCCAGTCTATTTCTCCAGCTGTCCTCTCTCACATAACTGCAATCTGTAACCTCTCTCTCTCCACTGGGATCTTCCCATCTTCCTTTAAACACGCTGTTATAACTCCTTTACTGAAAAAGCCCTCTCTGGACCCATCCTGCGCTACCAACTACCGACCAGTCCCTAACCTTCCCTTCCTCTCTAAAATCCTGGAACGCTTGGTCTACTTTCACCTTATCCGCTATCTCTCTGCTAACTCTCTTCTCGATCCTCTACAATCAGGTTTCCGCACCCTACACTGCACAGAAACTGCTCTAACTAAAGTCTCCAATGATCTCCTCACTGCTAAATCTCATGGCAACTACTCATTGTTGCTTCTATTGGATCTCTCTGCAGCTTTTGATACTGTTGATCACCAACTTCTCCTCAGCATGCTCAGCACCATTGGCCTCCAGGACACCGCTCTCTCTTGGTTCTCATCCTACCTTTATAACCGCTCCTTCAGTGTCTCAGTTTCAGGTTCTACCTCCTCTCCTCTTCCTCTTGCTGTCGGGGTTACTCACGGATCCGTTCTTGGTCCTCTCCTCTTCTCAATCTATAAAGCCCCCATTGGACAAACCATCAGCAGATTTGGCTTCCAGTACCATCTCTATGCTGATGACACTCAACTATACACCTCTTCCCGAGACATCACTCCTGCCCTGCTACAAAACACCAGTGACTGACTGTCCTCTCTGTAACTTAAACTAAACCTTACTAAAACTGAACTTCTAGTCATCCCACCATCTACTAACAGACCTTACCCTGCCATTTCTTTCTCAGTGTTTGGCACCACCATAACTCCTAGGCAGCAGGCCCGCTGTCTTGGGGTTATACTAGATTCCGATCTGTCTTTCATCCCCCATATTCAGTCCCTTGCCCGCTCCTGTCACCTGCACCTCAAGAACATCTCCAAAATCCATCCTTTTCTCACTGTGGAAACAACTTAAACTCTCATTGTGGCTCTTATTCATTATCGTCTCGACTACTGTAACTCCTTGCTTATTGGTCTCCCTCTGTGCAAACTCTCCCCTCTCCAATCTGTCCTGAATGCAGCAGGCATGCTCATCTTTCTTTCCAGCTGCTATACTCATGCCCCTACCCTGTGTCAGTCACTGCACTGGTTGCCTATCCAGTATAGAATACACCATAAACTCATCATTCTCACCCATAAAGCTCTCCACAGCGCTGCTCCTCACTACATCTCCTCCCTCATCTCTGTCTACCGCCCTACCCGCTCTCTCCGCTCTGCTGATGATATCAAATTACATTCCTCAATCATCCGAACCTCCCATGCCCGTCTCCAAGACTTCACACCTGCAGCACCAGTTCTCTGGAACATGCTACCACAGGCGATTAGGCACACTCAGAACTCTCATAGCTTTAAAAGGGCACTGAGAACACATCTTCTCACTGTGGCCTACCAGAATCCCTATTGTTCTTCCCCCCCCCCCCCCCCTCACACTCCCTAGCGCACTCATCTCATTTTCGGCACTTAACTGTATATAGATGTACTGTTTGGATGGCAGGTTCATCCGAATGCTACATAAAACAACCCCATATTTATGCCACATGGTCGGAACATTGTAAATCTAGCACTTCTAACCCTTCGTCTCACCCATGCAACATTAATAGATTGTAAGCTCTTGCGAGCAGGGCCCTCACTCCTTGTGTCTCATCTGTAAGTAGCTTTTCATTGTGCAATGTATGTCTTTTTTCTGTGTTTACACCCTCCAAATTGTAAAGTGCTGCGGAATATGTTGGTGCTATATAAATAAAGATTATTATTATTATTAGATTGCCCCCGATTTATGAACCTGCCCTACAGCAGGTCATAAATCAGGCGCATTCTAGTGCTAGTATGATATTTCTGGCTCAGGTATACCACTTTGAAAGTGATATATCTGTTCCAGCAGTAATGCTTCTAGAAATGCCGTAGCGAAGCTATAAATCTATAGCTTCGCTGCGGTTCTAGTGCGCCCTGCGTTCTGCACGCCCCCCGAAATCAGGCGCAAAGTGCCGCGGGCACCTGATAAAGGCGTGCGGGACTTTTAAATATGTAGCGAATGGGGCTGCGCCAGGTATCTGGTGTATTTTCAGCCCGATATCAGGCGCAGCCCCGTTCATACATGCCGCCCTTTGTGATGAGCCAACTTGTTGAATTCAATATTTTGCCTGGACGTCCACCTCATGGGTGGATGAACAGATTTCATTTCAAATACTTCCAACTGTTATGGTACTCACATGATTCAGTTTGACAATTTTCTTGGCCGAGACAGCTATTGATTAGCGGTTTCTCTTTTCTTGGGAAATCTTCTTCATAGCTGCTCCTCGATTTGAACCTGTGACCTTTCGCTTGGGTATAAACCTAACCTAACACTGAGCTATTAGGCATTGTGAGAACAGGTTGTCATTTGTGATATACAAGAGAAAAAAATATTGTTCCACCACCAGGAGCAAAACAGTAACAATGCAGTTACACGACAAGAATCTGCATAATTAAGCATATGCTAAATAGTTGCAAATATTATATATTATTATATATTATTGTCTATAAAATGATGGTAGTCTTACGTTCAAAACTGTAGTGGATGGTGAGATATGGAGCCCGAAATCCAAAAGTTCAAATCATTGTTAACCTTTTCCTTATCAGTGTATGATTATATCAGTATGCTCCATCACATGATTAGAAATGCCTTGCATTTGCTTTTTATTGGGTCAATAGAGCATAGGTGAGTGATAAAATGTACCTGCCAAGCGATAAGATCCTTCAGTTTGTTCAGCTTTTCATATTCATTAGGATGTTCCTGTATGTATTCTTCTGTAAAGAAAGCCTAGCATTGGAGAAAAAATATTTTCCATCAGCACAAATCGTGGCAATAACAACAGTTTATTTTATCTGTCTAAATGATACAGCGATACAAAGGGCAATTATACAACATTTCAGATGGGTGAATGGAGGCACAGTGAGGTTAACTCATAGTGCCACATAAACACCGATGGCTTTTCACCATTAATGAAGATGGGTAAATCACTTTCTGATTTGAAGATCATTCATTTAAGTCAATATGAAGCAGTGAAAAAATATAACACCAGATAGTTAGAAGAAGTCAAAAAGGTTGACTACTTGACGCCTGTGGATGTGCTATTTGTAGATGGATATACTGAGCTATGAAATATTAAACACTCAGGCTAACTCTTGATGCAGACAATAGTGACTACGCTGTCTGAATGGATAAGAGAAAATCTAAGTCACCAATTAAAATTAAAATTGTTTAACACTGAAATGTATTTACATTATGATATGTATATATGTAATATCATACAATACATGATATATGTAATTATGTAATTATAACCTTTTCATTTGATACAAATGAGAATAAAAAAAATATTAAAAATAAATATTAAACTTTTAGCCACACATGTTAAACCTATTATGACAGTAAAACTTATGCAGAAACAACTATATAAATTGAGTAATGGTTGAATATGTGACGCACCAATGTAGATTTAGTAGAAAAAAGAAATTTTGTTCTACTGCAGATATGTATTTGGGCTTTTTTTTCTGCCACAGCAAGACTGGGTTTGTGTGGAAACACACTACCAAATCAAGATAATCACTGAGAAACAAACCAATTTTCTAAAGAAATCTAAAAATTATCTCTTACTGTATTGTGGTTAAAAAAAGCAATAGACTGAGAGGCTCAAAACATCTATCCTTAAACAGCAAATTATAGGATAAATAGCAGCGTAACTGTCTACTCACTTACTTACCTAATCTGTTCATTATTTCACAGCCACAGAGTTACATAGTTTACACAGTAATACAGTTTGTAAGGCCAAAAAAAGACAGACATAAATCCAGTTCCGCCTATTGCGCGGTTGTATTAATCCAGTGGAATGCAAAAACCCTCATAAGTTAATTGTCCTCATTTTAGCGAAAAAATTCCTTCCTGACTCCAATCTGGCAACCAGAATAAATCCCTAGATCAATGACCCTTCTCCAGAATCCTAGTCACTACAACTTGATATATTATTACACTAGAAATGCATTCATACCCTTTTGGAGCTCTGTTAGTGAATTCAGCATGACAAGTTTCTCTGGCAGAGAGAGTCACAGTCACACTGCTCTTACAGTAAAGAATCCCTTTTTATGTTTATATAGAAACTTTATTTCCTCAAGACGTAGAGGATGCACCCTTGTTCTAGATACAATACTGGGTATAAATCTTGTAAAAGATATCTAGATTAATCCTTGATATATTTAAACATATTTATTATGTCCCCCCGAAGCCTTCTTTTCTGGGAATTGTAGTCCACCCAGTTATTTTAGTATTTTCACTGCCCACCTTTGAACCTGTTCAAGCTCTACAATATCTTTCTTGTGTACTGGTGCCCAAAACTGTGCACAATATTCCCTGTGTCGTCTGATCAGGGATTTGTATAATGGGAGAATAATATTCTCATCGTGTGCATCTATGCCCCTTTTAAGACACGACTCAAGAACTAAATTATTCCCAGTAAAATATGAATCCCTTTATTGATATGAATTAAAATATAATATAACTAGACAATAATGCCCCAAGGATATAGCAGACATCAACAGCATTTAACCTGAGGCAGAGTATTAGAAGCTATAATAATTGGAGCCATTACTTAAGAAACAATATATACTGATACACTCATGGTTCTGGAGATCAAGAAGGTGACTTTATCCTCAAAACTGTAGATCATATAAGATTTCAGTATAACAATATATATTTAACCACAGTTCCAAGAATCCACAAAAATCACTCTATGGCCAGTAGTCTAGGGCATCTAAAACTCCAGTAAAAAAAATTATTGTGCTAAACTTACTCTATTCAAGGAAGAGCACCCGCCCCGAAAGGGGCGACTCCGCCTCTCGGTTTCTGACCCTACAACTAATAAGTCATAATAAAACAAAATAGAAAAAGTGTCAACGGGTTTCACAAAAAAGATCATCAGGGGACAATGATGCCTACAGATGAGAAAAAATGGTAGTGTCTATTAATGTGATGCCATGATACTACTACAAGGAATTGGAAGTTGTCCACCCTTAAATACCAAAAGCTCCACCCACGATGTAATTGATAAACCAATCGGCAATAATGTAACAAAACCGAGACATTCACAGATATTCCTTGGCACTTACATAAGATAGTTGTCTACGCACTATGCCCATATCTGTGTCTGTATCAAAGGCGGAAGATACCAGCCTAACAGCCCGGCACGAGGCAGTGCCGGCACCTCACTTCCCGGATGACCACATCCAGTATAGAGTATCTATCAAGCACATGTGCCGAGCTAAATGCATTCCATTGATGCGTTCCACCAAGAATTCCCTGAATACAAGGGATTAACCTGCGCTGATGTAGGATAACTACCACACACAGGCGCAAATACATTCAAATACAAACTATAGAGACGTAAGAAATTACAATACGTTCATAAGTTCATAGTATAAATTTCAAAGCGCTCTATTACTAGACAAAGAATCTAATGTATTCCGACATTCTTAGCCAGAAGCTAATATGCTACTGATACATAGTATGCGCTAATACATAAACCTTGTTATTGTAACAGAAGTCAGTTACTCATATTGGGTGGAGTAATCATCACATTTAAAACTACATAACTAGATAAAGTGTAGTAAAATACTTAAGGGGATAGACCTATCATGATCAGATAACCCGGGCCATAAATTCAAGATCCAATACAAAAGGACAAAAAAAAAAGGAAGAAAATTAAATAAAACAGCCATAATAGATGGTTTCATTAAGTCCCAGATGCTCTCCAATTCTTCTACTTAATTGTCTTTTCGTTTTCCCTACGTAACTTTTAGGGCAATCACATGTGCATAGATAAACGACTCCTTCGGTCTTACAGTTAGAAAAATCTCTCTGCTTGAAGATTCGACCTGTCAGGTTATCAGAAAAAATCTTTGTCTGTGCAATATATGGAGCAATATCATTTTGTATTGGATCCTTATTTAATGGCCGGGGTTATCTGATCATGATAGATTCTTTGTCTAGTAATAGAGCGCTTTGAAATTTATACTATGAACTTATGAACGTATTGTAATTTCTTATGTCTCTATAGTTTGTATTTGAATGTATCTGCGCCTGCGTGTGGTAGTTATCCTACATCAGGGCAGGTTAATCCCTTGTATTCAGGGAATTCTTGGTGGAACGCATCAATGGAATGCATTTAGCTCGGTGCATGCAAGTGATAGATACTCTATACTGGATGTGGTCATCCGGGAAGTGACGTGCTGGCACTGCCTCGTGCCGGGCTGTTAGGCTGGCGTCTTCCGCCTTTGAAACAGACACAGATATGGGCGTAGTGCATGGACAACTATCTTATGTAAGTGCCGAGAAATGTCTGAGAATGTCTGTTTTGTGACATTATTGTTGGTTGGCTTATCAATTATATTGTGGGTGGAGCTTTTGGTATGGACGACTTCCATTTCCTTGTAGTAGCATCATGGCATCACATTAATAGATACTACCATTTTTTCTTATCTGTAGGCATCATTGTCCCCTGATGATCTTTTTTGTGAAACGCGTTGGCACTTTTTTCTATTTTGTATTATTATGACTTATTAGTTGTAGGGTTAGACACTGAGAGGCGGAGTCGCCCCTTTCGGGGCGGGTGCTCTTCCTTGAATAGAGTAAGTTTAGCACAATCATTTTTTGCACTGGAGTTTTAGATGCCCTAGACTACCGGACATAAAGTGATTTTTGTGGATTCTTGGAACTGTGGTTAAATATATATTGTTATAGTGGAATCTTATATGATCTACAGTTTTGAGGATAAAGTCACCTTCTTGATCTCCAGAACCGCGATTGTGTCAGTATATACTGTTTCTTAAGTAATGGCTCTAATAATTGTAGCTTCTAATACTCTGCTTAAATGCTGTTGATGTCTTTTATATCCTTGGGGTATTATTGTCTAGTTATATTATATTTTAATGAATATCAATAAAGTGATTTATATTTTACTGGGAATAATTTAGTTCTGTGAGTCATTTTGAAATTCCTGGATTCTTTGGGCGACATGTATGAACGGGCTTTTCGCCTGTTTTTTGGAGTAAACTGCGCCTCCCGGCCCGAATCCCGCTGTCGGACGCAGGGATGCAGTGTTAGGCGCAGCGTTTGCCACTTTCAGCTGCGCCCCGCATGAAGGGGCGGGCAATGGGCGCAGTGTGGGCGCGGTATAGGCGTTCCGGGGCGGGACGCGGCGCGCTCGAAAACTCCGAGGCATGTACGATCGCGAGTCGGCATAGCGCGGCGCAATGCAGCGCTCTGCAGCTCCGACAAGCAGACCTAGTTTATTTTGGTCTAAATGCTCCGGCGGCGGCGAAGTGAAGCAAGAACTGAACATGCAAGGAAGCATAGAAGATTGCAACAGAAATCTCGGCGCTCAGCTCCGTGCAGCATGGAGTATTATTCCAAAAAAATCACCTTTATAAAGGCGGAAAACATTCTCAGAAAAGAGCTCAACCTCAAAAAAAAAAATCACTTTCCAAAAATCTAGAACGGCGCTATATCAAGAATTCGGATTTTGGAAATTGCCGGGAAATACAGTAATTCAAATTCTGAAAACTATTCTCATTGGTCGGCAGAAACCGGCCAATCAGAATAGGAGCGACAGTGAACCATTAAAAACCTATGGAGAGCTATTGACCAATCAGAATCAAAGGCCGGACAGTTCAAAATACAGTAAAAAGGCCGAAAAGAGCTGATTGGCTGAGCTAGCGCTGGCTTAGCTATCCCAGCCAATCAGAGCGCGAGCTACTTCTCCCATTGTAGTCTATGGAGAGATGGGCGCAATGCAATCTCGGCTCTCAGCGCCGTGCGGCATGAAGTATGAATAAAAAAATCATTTTTATTAAGTGTAAAATATTCTCTGAAAAAGAGCTGAAACATTCTATAAACATAAATCAATTCAATCCCGAACAACGCGTTTGTCACCGAGACCGGCGCTACCTCGGGAATTGCAATAGAGAGAATTGCCAGGAAATACAGTAATTCAAATTCTGTAAGCTATTCTCATTGGTCGGCATAAACCAGCCAATCAGAATAGGAGCGACAAAGACCCATTATAAGCTATGGAGGAGAATTGACCAATCAGAATAGGAGCGACAAAGACCCATTATAAGCTATGGAGGAGAATTGAGCAATCAGAATAGGAGCAACAAAGACCCATTATATCCTATGGAGAAGTTTGGACCAATGAAAACCCATAGGAGCATCGCTCGCTCTCCCATTGGTCCAAATAACCGCGCCTCTTTTAACTTAGCCAATCACAGAGCTCGCTCGGAATTTCTTTTCCCCATAGAACTCTATGAGAAAGTAACTCGCGCTCTGATTGGCTTAGCTGGACGAGCCCCCGCAGCTTCAACCAATAAGCTCGTTTCTGCCTTTTTATTGTATTTTGAACTGTCCCGCCTTTGAATATGATTGGTCAATTTTTCTCTATAGGTTATAATGGGTCCCTGTCGCTCCTATTCTGATTGGTCAATTCTCCTCCATAGGATATAATGGGTCACTGTCGCTCCTATTTTGATTGGATGGTTGATGCCGACCAATGAGAAGAGCTTAAAAAATTTGAATTACTGTATTTCCCGGCGATTCTATCTATTGCAATTCCCTATGTATTGCCGGTCTCGGCGACAAACGCGTTGTTCGGGATTTAACTGATTTATTTTTAGAGAAGGTTTCAGCGCTTTATTATTAAGTTTTACATTTAATAAAAATGTTTTTTTTTATTCATACTCCATGCCGCACGGCGCTGAGCGCCGAGATTTCAGTGCGCCGATCTCTCCATAGACTACAATCGGAGAAGTAGCTCGCGCTCTGATTGGCTGGGATAGGCAAGCCACCGCTAGCTCAGCCAATCAGCTCTTTTCTGTCTTTTTACTGTATTTTGAACTGTCCCGCCTTTGATTTTGATTGGTCTATATTTCTCCATAGGTTATAATGGGACACTGTCGCTCCTATTCTGATTGGTCAAAACTTCTCCATAGGATATAATGGGTCTTTGTCGCTCCTATTCTGATTGGCTGACTTCTGCCGACCAATGAGAAGCGCTTAAACAATTTAAATTACTATATTTCCCGGCAATTCTCTCTATTGCAATTCCTTATGTAGCGCCGGTCTCGGCGACAAACGCATTGTTAGGGCTTTAAGTGCTTTATTTTTAAAGAAGGTTTCAGCTCTTTATCTGATAATATTTTACATTTAATAAAAATGATATTTTTATTCATACTCCATGCCGCACGGTGCTGAGAGCCGAGATTGCATGGTGCCGATCTCTCCATAGACTACAATGGGAGAAGTAGCTCGCGCTCTGATTGGCTGGGATAGCCAAGCCACCGCTAGCTCAGCCAATCAGCTCTTTTTAGCATTTTTACTGTGTTTTGAACTGTCCCGCCTTTGATTTTGATTGGTTCTAACTTCTCCATTGGCTATAATGGGTCCCTGTCGCTCCTATTCTGATTGGCCGAGATAGCCAAGCTCCCGCTAGCTCAGCCAATCAGCTCTTTTCTGCATTTTTACTGTATTTTGAACTGTCCCGCCTTTGATTCTGATTGGTCAATAGTTCTCCATAGGTTTTAATGGTTCACTGTCGCTCCTATTCTGATTGGCTGGTTTCTGCCGACCAATGAGAATAGCTTTCAGAATTTGAATTACTGTATTTCCCGGCAATTTCCAATATCCTAATTCTTGATGTAGCGCCGTTCTAGATTTTTGGAAACTGATTTTTTTAATGTATTTTTTATTTTTGAGCTCTTTTTCAGATAATGTTTTCCGCCTTTATAAAGGCGATTTTTTTATTCATACTCCGCACGGACATCTTTAATGATTTCTCGCTGTTCTCCAGCCTGTCTCGCATCGGAATACATGTGAGGCGCAGTCCCGCACAGCGTCCATGTCCCCGCACAGCGCCCATGTCCCCGCACTGAGCCCCACACACTGGCGAGGCGCAGGGAACTTTTCCCCGCATGTATGAGCGCACCTCCTCGGACGGCGATTCTTAGGCGCAGCGCGACACTGCGCCCATGTCCCCGCACTGCGCCCCCCACACTGGCGAGGCGCGGCGGACTTTTCCCCGCATGTATGAGTGCACTACCTCGGGCGGCGAATCATAGGCGCAGCGCCGCACTGCGCCTAAGTCCCGCACTGCGCCCCAAACACTGGCGAGGCGCGGCGGACTTTACATGAGCGCGCCCCAGTGCCGACATAAATCAGGCGCAGATTTCGCCGGAAAACCGCGGAAAGGTGCACCCCGACGTGGCGAGATTCATACATGTCGCCCTTTATTTTTTGCTTTTGTGAGACCCTTTTAATACACTCCATAATCCTATTTGCCTTGGCAGCTGCTGTCTGACACTGGCTGTTACAATTAAGTTTACTGTCTAATAGGTTTACTAAGTCCTTCTCAATGTCACTTTTACCCAACATTTTTCTGTTTAAGTAATCATGGAATGGATTTTTCCTTCCCATGTGCATAACCTTGCATTTATTCGTGTTGAACCTCATCTGTCAGCTCTCTGCCCAGGCCTCCAACTTATCCAGATCCATTTGTATCCGCTATTGTGTTAATTACTTTACAGAGCTTAGTATTATCTGCAAAGATTGATATTGGACTGTGCAATCATTGTGTAAGGTCATTAATGAATATATTAAATAGAATAGGGGACAATACTGACCCCTGTGGTACCCCACTAGTAACAGGGATCCAGACCAAGTATGTACCATTCATCATCACCCTTTGTTTTCAATCACTGAGTCAACATTTTCAGTTTTAATCTTTTTATTATTTATATATTTTGGGTTTGGTTTTACTCCCTTTGGCAATATACCTTTATGTCTCCAGCTTTGCTATTTTGTATACATTTTTTTTTACATATTTAACTTTTTTTACATTTTATTTTCTTATCGCTCTTTAGTGGTTCTTCACTGCTCTCCTGTTTAAGTAACTTTTTTTTGCAATTTAATGCCTGCTTTACTTCTGTGTTGATCCACTTGGGCTTTTTCCAGTTTCTAATCATTTTATTTCCATAATGTATGTGACCAGGATTCTGGAGAGGGGTCATTGATCCAGGGATTTTTCTGATTGCCAGAGTCAGGAAGGAATTTTTCCCTAAAATGAGGACAATTGGCTTCTACCTCATTGGGGGTTTTTGCCTTCCTCTGGATCAACACCTTAGCACAACAGGCTGAACTAGATGGACGACTTGTCTTTTTTTAGCCTTACAAACTATGAAACTATGAAACTATGTACCTCTCACAGGGGGCACTTAAGGTGTTTTTAAAAATCTCCCATTTATTATCTGTTCTGTTATTTTTGAAGACCTTGTCCCAGTCACTACAGTTCAGGGCTTCTCTAAACAGATTAAAATTAGCCTTTCTAAAATTCAATATTTTTGTGCCTCCTTAACAAAATTCTCTACTGAAGGGTAGAGAGAAAAGAGTCAGAGAGGCTAGTTCTGATCTGGCACACCCCAATAAATTTGCAAGAGTGGGGGATGAGGAGGATGTCAGTTCAGAAATCGCACTGCTGAAGCAAGACACTTCCGCTGTTTGCTCTACCAAGGTGGGGAATAGGAGCACAGGACAGGTGCTGGTAGTGTGTCAGCTCCGGTGTTGATTCAAGCAGATCACAGAAAACCCTTTGTCGTCGAGGTTGATGCTTCTGAGTTTGGGGTAGGGGAGGTCCTCTCTCAGGGGTCGGCCGCCATGACTAATCTCCGTTCTTGCGCCTTTTTTTCCCGTAAATTTTCCTCTACAGAAAGGAATTATGACATTGGGAACCGCGAGCTCTTGGCGATTAAGTGGGCCTTCGAGGAATGGCGCCACTTCTTCGAGGCTGCCCAACATCAAGTCACGGTTCTAACGGATCATAAAAACCTTACCTTTCTAGAGAACGCTAAAAGGCTGAACCCACGACAGGCTCGTTGGGCGTTGTTTTTTACCCGTTTTAATTTTGTCGTCACTTACAGACCAGGATCTAAAAATGTGAAAGCTGACGCGTTATCTAGAAGCTTCTGTGCCAGTCCAGTACCTATTTTACCCAAGGAGACGATTGTCTCAGCCATGTCCCCCGATTTAGCCACTGAGATTAAGACACACCAGGACATGATACCTGCTAATTGTCCTACTTCTAAGGTCTCTGTCCCCACCCAGTTTCGGCTATGTTTGTTAAAGGAATTACATGATTCTGTATTATCCGGACATCCCGAAGTTTCTGGCACAAAAGAGGCTCATCTCTGAAAACTACTGGTGGCCGTCTTTATATCGTGATGTGGAGGCCTATGTGGCAAGCATGTGACATTTGTGCTCGGACAAAGGTTCCCAGAACCCGTCCTCCTGGGGAACCCTTGTCCTCCCCCCATACCCGAGCATCCATGGACCCACATCTCCATGGATTTTATGACCGATCTTCCCACCTCGGAGGGTAAGACGGTCATTTGGGTGGTGGTGGATCGCTTTAGTAAAATGTGTCATTTGGTTCCACTCAGGGGGTTGCCGTCGTCCAAGAAGCTCGCCGAGTTGTTTATCAAACATATTGTGAAACTGAATGGGTTACCCGAGTATATCGTTTCTGACAGAGGGGTCCAATTTGTTTCTCGCCTCTGTAAGGCTCTGGGTATTACCCTATCTTTCTCCTCGGCCTTTCACTCTGAGACTAATGGGCAGATGGAGAGGGTGAACCAAACAGTTACGCAAAAGCTTTGTTGTTTTGTTTCTGATCAGCAAGCGGATTGGGTGAAATACTTACCGTTATTTGGAATTTTTTGATTAACAATCAGGATAACAGTTCGTCGGGTGTTTCGCCGTTCTTCTGTAATTACGGTTTTCATCCGAGACATGCATCTTTTTCCAATGCTACTTCTGACCATAGTAGGGTGTATGTTATCGTTATGGATCTGTGCACAGTCTGGGCCCAAGTTCAGAAGAACTCGCTCAACGCCCAGAGCATCCAAAACAGGAAGGCTGACAGGAGGCGTCTCTGCTCCAGGGGTTTTTCTGTGGGGGATAAGGTTTGGTTGTCCACCCGTAATCTCCGCCTTAAGGTGCCTTCCGGTAAACTTGCCCCACGATTGTGGGTTTCCGTATTGGTGCAAAGAAGTAGTTAAAACCCCGGGGGCATACCGTCTGAAGTTACCCCCTTGTCTCCGGGTACATAATGTCTTTCATCAGTCATTATTAAAGAGGTACATACCGGCTATGACTTCGCCTTCCAAGCCCCCTCCTCCTGTAAACTTTGAGGGTGAAATGGAATACGAGGTCGCTCATATCTTGGACTCCTATAGAGTGCAGAGATCCCTGCAATACCTGGTCCACTGGAAGGGTTATGGTTCGGAGGAGAGGTCGTGGGTTCCGGCCAGATTCGATCATGCCGAAACTCTGATCAGGGAATTCCACGATTCCCACCCGGACAAACCTCAACCAGGGAAGGGTCCAGTGGCCCCTCCGAAAAGGGGGGGTACTGTCACGGCACATGTTGTTGCCGTGGAGGAGCAAGGTGCTACAGGGGTTAATCCCTCCAGTCGGGTGACACGCCCAGGGAGAAGCCTGGCTGATAGGATTGACAGCTCGGCTTTAAATCAGCTCAGAGGGTGTGTCGCTCAGGCCAATAGAGAAGTCCGGAGGCCGCACCAATCAGCGGCTGGGGCGGTGTCCGGGCGGCTCATTTAAACCAGCTCAGTTTGCTTCATCTTTGCCTGTGAAAGGTTCCCCTTTGCGCCTTTCCTGTTTCCCCGTTTGCTTGTTTACTTTGTTACCCCGACTTTGGATTGCTTCCTGACCTCGCTCTCGTCCTCTGATTCTGTAAAGCGTTACCTCCTGGTTTTGACCCTTGGCTTGGCTTACGTTATTCTCTTGGTTTTCTGATTTGTGGCTTTGGCGTACCCTTACCGTTATTGACCCGGACTGCTGACTTCGCTTTTCCCTGACGGCCCTGCAAATAGGAGAGTAGGGGCTGTCGTCCAGTTGGGGTCTGCCATTTAGGGCCCCACCCCAAAAGTGGGGCGGGAAAGTGGGCGGGTGGCGGGTCGGGCCATTTGCACCTCCTCTGACGTGAAAAATTTTCCATCACTAATGGCAACGAATCCAAAATAAGCTTTTTAAACTTTCCCCTGAGTTAGGGTCTCCAATTCCAAAAGCTGAAATTTAAAAAAATTAGTGTAACCAGAAATGGATTAAAAAACTACCACGTTTTCTTTTTTAATAAACAGCTTTGGGAACCCTTTTTTAGTTTTTAAAGGGGAAGAAGCTAAATGGGGGTTTAAGAATTCCCTTTGGCCCAAAAAAAGGGTTTTTTCGGAACGAAAGAAAAAGGGACTAGGGGAGGATTTCTTATAGTATTTGAGTTTTTTCCTCCTCTTAGCGCGGGAAAAAAAAAGGTTTCCCTTTTTGGGGCCCAGCAGCGAGGGTCCAAGAGGTGGAGAGTAGAAGTCACCCATTCCCGGATGGGGGATATTGACTGTCACTAGCAGGCAAAGCGGTGCTGCGGGCCTTTGTGCCAAAAGTGATTTTGAGGGACTCCCTGTTTCCATCCCCACTGTATACTCCCAAGGGTTGCTTGGGGGGGGCTTTGGGGACAGTGGAAAAATTGACGGAGTGTGTAGGAAATTTGGAAGAAAGCCACGCAGAAAGCATGGACAGAGAGTGGACAATGAAGAGTGGGGGAGTTCCCAAAAAACGGGAGAAAGGCCAGAGTTGGAAAAAATGACTGGTGTGGAGGTCCCCGGAGGAGCAAAACCCGGAAAGAATGAGGTCAAAACCAGTGGCAAAATTGATTTTTCTAGAGGGGGCCCTAAAAAAGGAGTAGGCCCACAGGGGGCACAATGAAAAAGTGTGGAGGTCACGGCCAGCGGGAAACCAAGCTGAGGCCGGGAGAGTGCCACAAGGGCATTTGGAGGGGAAAAAACAGGAGAAGGGCCCCAAGAGGGGGAACAAGGGACAGAGTGGGGAAAGGTGAGGGGAGGAGCAAACCAGCAGCAGCATGAGGCCCGGGACAGTGGACAAGGGGACACATTTGTGGGGTCACGGGAAACCGAAACCCAGCAGCAGCGCATGAGGTTTTAGAGGGCAAAAAGGGCAGAGGTGGAGGTGGGTGGAAATTTACCAGCCCCTGGTAAATGATGGTGGTAGGGAAGATGGAGAAAACTGGAAAACCCCCCCGGGATGTGTGGAAACAGGGGGGGGTGGCGGCATCAAAATTAGTAAAGAGGCAGGTAGTTTGAATCCAGGACTCATTTCTAAAAAGTTTTGGTGAGGCTGATGTAATCTGACGCCAAAGGGGCATTCATGGGGGGGGAAAAATCCTGGCCGTTTCCAACCCCCCTAAATTTCTTTCTTGAAAAAGGTCGTCGTTCCAACATTTCCCCGTGGACAAGCGGGGACCCCCGCTCTGATGCCACACAAATGGCCCCGGGCCAGGACGGGTTTCCCTCCACTGAAAAAAATCGGCAATTTTGAGGGCCCCCAAATCCATTTTGGGGTCCCAAGTAGCCCCAGTTGATCATATAAAACCCCCCCGGGGTGGCGGGAGGAATCGGGAACTGGAGATAAATGGCAAAAAAAGAAAAAGCCCCCTTTCTGCGGGGGTGGACCCTTTAAACTGGTGCAATGGCATGCATGCCACTGGGCGCGCGGGGGCCGGCAGGATGGGCCCAACCAAAAATCTGACCCAAATTTTTTCTCCCGGGCCCCAAACCGGATGTTGACGTTTAAATGTGTTGCCCATGGGGGGCCATGGTCCCAAAACGTTTGACCCCGGGCCCCACGCTTCATTTTTATGCCCACAGATTTCTTAAATTATCCCCAATTCGTCTCCTGGGGTATCTTAGAAAAAGGAAACCCAACTGCCACCCCGAAGAGTAGTGTTTTTTTCCGCCAACGCTCCCGAAACTGAGTGACTAATCCCGCCGTTTGCCTCATTGAGCCCCTGTGCCCCTACTTTCTTGGACCTGTGAAGGGGCTTTTACCCCAGGGGCCCTCTTGGCCCCCGGACCCCCACATGCTGAAACCCCGCTGTCAAGGGGCCACACGACCCATTTGGGCTGGCTCCCGCCGCGGGCCTGACGTGAAAAGCGGGCACCCTCTTCTCCTAAAGATGATGAAGCCCTTGCTTCCCCCCGGCTCCAATTTGCGGTGGGCCCAATTTTCTTGGGATTTTTGGTTTAAATTTAATGCTGTCTCCTAAAACGGTCTTGGTATGCAGAGGTGCCCCCTCAAAAACATGACCTTCCATGCCCACCTTAAAAAAAATTCACTTTGCTGTCCCTCCCAAAAAGCGGGGGGATTTTGGGCCCCTATTTCCCCGCTCCCAAAGGGTAGCTGCTAAATGTCCTCCCCCAAAATTGGCCCACCCCCTCGCGGTAAGTGGGCTGACCCCAGACCACAAAAGTAGATGTTGGTGGGGGGAAACCGGGGGACAAAGGGGGGGTTTTGAGGTCAGGTTGAGGGCCCCCCTTGACCCGCTCCGGGCCTTGTAAACAAAGGGTTGTGTCTGACGTTTCCCCCCGCTTTTGGGGCGGGGGTTTGTCGATGTCATTTGGGAGGAAGTGGATACCTAGTAAAACCCAATTCCCAAAAACCCTTGGGTTGTGGTTTAAAACACGGCCCCCTAGATGACAACCCGGGAGTTCTGGGCCCCCACCAAGTGACCCCCCCTGTGCGTCCCCCTTTTGTACTGCAAACCCGTGCCTGCTCCAGTAATGTTTGTTTCCACTGTCACTCGGGATGTGAAGAGCCCGCCCCTCTTGTCTGAAATTTGTTTTTTTCAAAAAATTTTAAGACTCTGTTTTAAAAAGAATTTGTATATGAATAAATACCCCCACCCTGTATTTGATACAAAAAGAACCCACTAACAGTCTTGGGTAAACCCCTTTGGGTATTTAAAATTTCGTCCACAAATGGGCCGGAAAAATTTACTTGAAGTGCCGTTTAAAAAATCTGTGGATTTAATGAAAAGAAAAGTGAAAAAAAAAAGGCTTAATAAACCTTCAGATATTAATTATGCCCCAGGAAAAAAAATTTTTCTTTTTGGGATTGAAAAACGCTGTTTTTTTTTACTGACCAAAACAAAAAACAAGCTTAATTAACCCTTTGGGTCTTTTAAAATTGGGGCAAAAAAAAATTTAGCTGCCCAAAAAATTTCCGCTATGTAGTGTGTTAAAACGATGTGTATTTTTTCTGACCCAAAAGCAGAAAAAAAGCCCTTTAAATTAAAAACCCCGGGTCTAAATTGGGGCAAAAAAAAAATTTAGTGCCAAAAAATTTCTAGCTTTTTAGTATGTTTAAAACTTTCGTGGGTTTTTTTAAAGCCCAAAAAAGCCCGAAAAAAACTTAATTGCCCTTGGGTTAAAATTGCGCAAAAGAAATGAGCTGCCAAAAATTAAGAGCTATGGGAGCGGTTAAAAAAGTTTTTGTAAATTTTAAAAGGGCCACAAAAAGCAGAGAAAAATTTAAATTAAAACCCCTTGGAATGAATTATGCTACAACAAAAAAATTTTTTCTTTGGCCCATTTAAAAAACCCCTATTTATTTTTTCTGATACAAAAGCAAAAAAAACCTTAATTAAACCCTTTGGAAACTTAATTGGCAAAACTGCCAAAAATTACCCGCTTTGTAACGTGGGTTTAAAAAAAGACGTGTATTTTACCCGAACAAAACGAAAAACCTTAATTAAACCCCCGGATTAAATTGCGCAAAAAAGGGAAAAGAGTGCCAAAAATTTCCAGCTTTGTAGCGTGTTTTTTAAACGATGTGTATTTTTTGACTATAACAGCAGAAAAAAAAAAAATCAAAACCTTTCCCGGGTATGATTTTTTGCTACAGGCCAAAAAATTTTTTCTTTGGCGTTTAAAAAAAAATCCTTTTCATTTTACTGACTACAAAAGCACAAAGATGTTAAAGTAGCCCCATGGATATAAATTGTGCAAGAAGACATAAGGCAGAGACCAAAAATTAACTGGTATTTGGATTGTAAAAACGCTGTTTCTTAACTGAATACAACAGCAAAAAAGGCTTAGGATAACCCTTGGATATTCAGTGTGCTCCAGAATGAGCAATAGCATAAAAATGTATATGCAGCTGAAATGGACGCAACACTGGACTTCAACCCAATACCCCCACAAAATCAAAATCTAGAACATAGAGAGAAGCAGTTCTCTGAGAAAGCTGTGACACCCCCCCAAAAATAGCTGTATAAAAGGTCGGTTCTTTTGTGTGAGATCTCTAATACAAGGAGCTGCAGCAGCTACAACACGGCACAGAGAGAGAGCATAGTGAACTGCCAGCCACGTCGCATCCAGACTTATATAATGCGGTAACGTCACAGAATTTCCCGACGGTCTCTGATTGCTTCATCTCTGCACATGTCATTTTCTTTCTCCCCAACTTTCTTTGCCCCATTCAAACGCCATGTGCTACCGCAGCCCATTTTAGAAATTAAAAACATGCTTCGTTCCCGCGAATCACCCCAAACTTCGACTTCGTTCAGATTCGAAGTTTTCCTGAAATTCTAAACGAATTCCACTTCGTTAGAATCGATTCGCCCATCTCTAAATACAATATTAAAAAAAATTTGAGAGGTGTACTCGCTTTAGGGGCTCATTAATGGGTTGGACATCAAATTTAGCCTGCACTAGGTTTGAAGATATGAAATAAATACATTTTTACATGTTCCATGCCTAGTTTCTTCTAATAAAACAATCAATTTGACGGCACTATTCTGTTAGTTCACTGTTGTTCTCTGTGGACTCCATCTATTTTGTTGGGTTTGCATAGACAGAAGTCTGCTGTATACTTGCAATTTAATGGCTTTGGGTACCTCTGCACTGAAATTGTAAAACTTTCTAAATAATCTTCATAAAAATCATATACTATTATGCTGTTACAGAGTATTTGTAACTTGCTGCCATGGACACTCATGACACAGATGTGGCAGCTAATTCTAACTTATTCTGGTTGTGTCTGCTTTCTTTGTTCTTCCTCTTACTACTTTTATGGTAGCAGTAAGGAGGGGGATAGAGCTTGGATATGACAAATCAGGGTGTGAAGTAAAGGCTATTCAGGGAGAATAAATTACACAAGCTATAGATAAGGAAGAAGACAGACTCAAGGCGGTCTGAAGGTGAAGCAATGATACAGGTATACAAGTGTACAGAGAAAGGAGAGTCTCAGGGCAGAGTTTGCAGGGATATCACAGACTCCTCAGCATCAATGTTGGTCAGTACAACGAAGAAGAGCACACCCATGGACTGTAGAAGGTATGTAGAAAATTAGTATAGCCAAACCAGAGAGGCAGAGGGAGATTAGAGAGGTGAATAAGTGGCTCAAAAATTGGTGTAGGAAAGAGTGGATCTTGGGGGTTTTTGTGAACTGGGCTGACTTCTATCTTGGCTACGGCTCTATGCTAGGGATTGTGGCTGCACCTAACTGGGGAGGGGTGCAGCTGTATTGGGGAACGACAAAATGGGCTAGGAGCTGGAGGAATATTTAAACTAGGGACTGGGGTGGTGAAGGAAAATAAAAATATAGCATGGAAGATATTGAAGATAGAGAGCTTGTAATTATTATTAAATCAGGGGGTGGAGTGGAGGGAAGGGTGTAGCAATAGTTAAAAAGAATAGGGAAAAGGAATAAAACGGAAAATTCATCTAATTGCATGCTGAACCAATCAGCAGTATCCAGACCAACCAAAATAAGTGAACTAGAAGTATTAATTGGTCTGAGAAGAGAAAAAATTGACATAGAGGGAAGTGGGGATAACTGAGACGGTGGCACTGAACGTGGCTGGAAAGGCTGACGAAGTAGAAGTATAAATTTCAGAAGAAAAATATGACATAGTGGGGATAACTGAGAACGTGGCCAGGACGAGAGCTACGACTGGCAGTAACTGCAGGGTTACAGTCTTATTCAGAAGTGACGCGTAAACACCGAAGGGGGGAGGTGTCTGTCCCTCAATGTAAAAACCAGTCTGAAGCCAACACATATAGGGAGATGAGCCGTCCACAATCCCTGCATAAGGTGCAATGCACGGATGCACAAGTCCCAAGGAACGGCAACCAATGGTCACAACATGATTAGAAGATATCCAGCATGCACCGAACGTAATGCTTAAAATATATTGATATTTATTTAAATCAAGTAAAATTGATTTCCAAAATGCACTCACCAGTGTTCCCATGACAAACAGTGAACAGTCACAAGGCACATAGGGATTAAACAGCTAACGCTTTCGGGGCATAGCAAACATACGCCCTTACTCATAGCATGCTATGAGTAAGGGCGTATGTTTCGCTAAGCCCGAAACCTGTAGCTCTCACCTTTCCCAAATGGTGCAGGAACCGACTAGAGGAAAAGGCCCTTCTGATTTAATATTGAAAATAATAGACTCTGACAGAGTAACGAAGTTCCAGGCTGAGGGCACCTAGGGAATAGTGACCATAATATAATAAACTTCCATTTTTTCCTTCATAGAGCTTTTTGTCATGGAGCACAAAAACACTGAATTTGAGGAAGACTACTTTTATCCTGCATATTTCGAAGCACTAAACTGATTGACTGGGACAAGTGGTTTAAAAACAGCAGAACAAAAAAGTAAATGGGGAAGAAATCTTTAAAAACATCTTAGTGCGCCCACTGTGATAGGTAACATACCGATATGGTAAAAAAAATAATTAGAAACAGGAAAAAACCCAATGTTGATCACAAAGATGTAAATGAGGCCAATAAAAAAAACAAAAGAAAGCGTTTCAGCTACAAAAACAGGAGGGCAGTGAAGAGGCGCTAGAAGATATAGGGGGAAGAAAATAAAGTGTGTAAAATAGAGATAAAGGCAGCAAAAGCAGAGACAGAAAGCTATTGGCAATAGAAAGTAAAACTAACCCCAGAAATATTTTTTAACTATAATAAAAGAAAAAAGATTAGAAAAGAGAATGGTTGGCCCTAGTGTTGAGCGGATTAGCGTTGGCTACGAGATCGATCGATAGTCGATAGACTTCCTCTATCGAAAGGTTTGTCGATAGTGAGCATCGATTATGCGCGATGACCATTAAGTCTAATGGGAGAGCAACACACCTTCATTATTTTACACCAAACAAGGCAGGAGGAAGCTGAAATTACATCCACAACAAGTCCCAAATGGATACGTGCTAACATCTTTGGCAGACACACGTAGGTTATAAAAAGTCACAGAAAAAAAGTCACAGACCATACTATCCCTGTCCCTTGTACCACAGCCTGATCCCTTAAACCTGCAATCACCCACAAATTGAAAAGTGCCAGAAGCAGTATGATTTGAACCATCATTGGTTACTTGAACTGGACAGTGAATATCCCTGTCCAGGAACGCAGCAATGAGCCCCAAACCTGCATGACCCCCACATTTAAAAAGTGCCGGACAAAGGAGTCTTTCTACCACCATTTTAGTTTCACCTGGACATTGACTATACCCTGTCCTGGCCACAGCATTAGCCCCAAACCTGCATGACCCCCCACATTAAAAAGTGCCGGGAAAAAGGAGTCTTTCAACCACCATTTAGTTTCACTGGACATTTGACCTATACCTTCCATGGGTCCACAGCATGAGCCCCAAACCTGCATGACCCCCCCACATTTAAAAAGTGCCGGAAAAAGAGTTCTTTCAACCACCATTTTTAGTTGAACTGGACATTGACTATACCTGTCCTGGGCCACAAGCAGACCCCAAACCTGCATGACCCCCACCAAATTTAAAAAGTGCCGGAAAAAGGAGTCTTCAAACCACCATTTTTAGTTGAACTGGACATGACTATACCTTCCTGGGCCACAGCATGAGCACCAAACCTGCATGACCCCCCACATTTATAAAGTGCCGGAAAAAGGAGTCTTTCAACCACCATTTTTTAGTTTCACTGACATTGACTATACCTGTCCTGGCCACAGCATGACCCCCAAACCTTGCATACCCCCACATTTAAAAAGTGCCGAAAAAGGAGTCTTTCCAACCACCATTTTAGTTTCCACTGGACATTGACTAGACGTCCGGGGGCCACAGCATGACCCCAGGGCCGAGTTTCAGTGGGTGCGTGAAAGCCCAGGCTGGCTTCCCGTCATCTATAAACACGCAGGTTAAAAAGCCCTGATGACGCACAACGAAAACTGTCGTGCTGAAGCAGAGTGCGGAAGCGGAAGTGTGAGAACTCTCAGCCTTCCCCCCACTGTACACTGTCAATACCTGGTGTAACGCTCTGCCCTCCGTATTGAGTGTGGACCAATTGGAGCTTCCACTGGAAAAATACTGGTGGTTAACGCTCCTGTTACAACCAGTCCCCTTTAACTGGCATTTTTTCTTTTTCTCATTTACTCAACGTGCTGGAGGAAATGGTCTCTGTACTTTGTTCACTGTCCGTGCTCATACTCCATGTCCTCTGAATAACCTATCATCTGGTCAAGTTTTTCCCTGTACCTCCCCTTGTACAAGTAAGAGAGAAATTTTTTTAAACAGCTTATTTTGTACATGCAAGTTTTTTAGTACTTTTTAAATTCTAAAAACACATTTTTAAAATAGGATGGAATCCCACCATGTCTTTGTTTCTCTTTTTTTCATTGGTATTAAATGGGTTGTCTCAATACAGGGATTATAGCTAGGTTAAAGATCTTGGCAAAAACAAGTCATTTTGCAATAGTGTCCATAACAGTGTCCTACCTATTCCTGTTTCTGAGACAGCACCATCACCCTTGAGCCACTTTGGTGTCAAGTTGTGAAGACACATGTCTGTTAGAAAACAACATTTTTTTATAATAGGACCTGAGTATTGCTGCATATCGAAAGTCAGCATGACCCAAAAAATAATAAAAATGACTTCTCAGCCACTGTTAAACAATTGTGAGGGAGAAATACCACTTAGCACCACATATCTATTCAAAGGACCATGATTATTGCTGTATCTCACAGCTAACATGACCTCCAAAAAATTTGATAAATATGACTATTCTCAGCCACTATTAAAAATTGTGAGGGAGAAATGCCAATCTAGAATGCCACATTTCTGTGTTCCAAAGGAACCATAACGTATAGGCTGTATCTCACAGCAACAATGACCCCAAAAAAATTATAAATATGACTTCCTCAGCCCTATAAAAATTGGTGAGGGAGAAATGCCACTTAGAAGTCACATTTCTGTTCATAAGGACCATGATTATTGCTGTATCTCACAGCAATATGACCCAAAACCATTTGACAATGCGAAAACTTCTTAGGAGATAAAGTGAGTAAATGGAACACGGTGTTTGTCATGTAACCTTTCGTCTTACCGTCTCCATCACAGCAAACAGCAAAATGAACTGTTGGGAATAGAGAATAACAAATTGCAGTAAGGAAATGATCATTTTATAAAAAGTTTTCAATGAGGACCATTTCTGTTTGAAAAGGAATTGTGAAGTAGACACTTGGCAACTAATCGTGTGACCTCGGCAATTTGGGGCCACAACATCTTCAGAGATCCATGCCTGATTCATCTTGATGAAAGTCAAACGATCCACATTATCTGTGAAAGCCAGATGCGTTTGTCTGTAATGACTCCCCCAGCTGTGCTGAAGGTCCGCTCAGATCTGACGCTGGCTGCTGGGCAGACCAACGCCTCTATGGCGTGACGAGCCAGCTCGGGCCATATCGTTCCCATTTTGGATACCCAGAAGTTCTATTGGGCTTCCGGAACACATTCAAAAACATCGGTGTGAGAGCGCATAGTAGTCGTGCACCGAAGATCATAAGCTGATCTCTGTGTGTTTGGATGTAGTGCCCTGCATTGCAATGCGTTGGTGAGGTGGTAAACAAAGTATTGCCAGAAGTTCACCCATTAGGCCTCTGCCACCTTGCCTGCTGCTGCCCTGCTAACGCCTACTTGGCACTCTACTCGACAGCTGTCACGAGCTTCTTCCGCTGATGTTGTTCCAACCGTGACATTTTGGGAACGATGAAGCAAGACGCAACAATGTCTCCATTTTGATCAATCAGCAAGGTCTCCATCTTCCTGCATTTTTACTCTCTATTTGTTGTGGGTGGAAGGAAAAGTGCTGATTTTTGGTGATTTGGTACCGGGGATCCCGGCGGGTGGCCACCCAGTACCTGTTGTTCTTTTTGATGGCCTAATGCGAGGATCATGTTGGAGGAAATGGAGCATCCAAGCACTCCATGTGAGAGATGGAGCCTTGAATTCCCAAGCCTCTGGTCGAGGGGGCACTAGCAAACTGATCTTCCTCCTCATCTTCCTCCTCCGCCTCAAATTCGCGGCCAACCTCTCTCCAATGCAGGGACGTGGTAACATCGGTGTCTAGGGAAACCCCTCCTCCTCTGCTGCCTCCGGCACAGCTTCAACACCAGCCCTGAACTTGCCTGAGATGATGCACCCTGAAGCTTGATGGCGGCCACCGATGGCTGCACTAGCCAGCTCTGACCCCGAACCACGCCTAATGAAGAACCGAATGAAATTGTGGAAACTGTCGGCCTTGTGATTTGACGGAGAGAAAGGCTCCTGTCCGCATCCTGTGTCCCGTCTCCTCCTCCTCGCAGGTGGACCTGTTGTTTTCAATGTCCAACGATCGTTCCAGAAGCTAATATCACCACAAATGCTCATGCTGACAAGGGGCGATTGGTCCGCACAAACCATCTTTGGGTGCTTCTTCAAAACTGCCAAGATGGTGCAGAGCTTCTTTCACCTGCCTCCACTCTCGGTGGTGTCAACACCCCTAGGTCCGTACCGCTGCTTGTCAGGTTCTTTGTGTCACTGTCGTACTGCGTAATGGCATTGCGCTGTGCCCCACAATCGCCGTTGGAGGCATGTGGAGGGTGGAATTCCAGCGTGTTTCCACGTCAACAATGAAACAGTTGACGGGGAGTGCCAAGCTGACGCTGCAACTGCAGCCAGGCTGGACGAATCAGGTAGGCGAAACGGCGGAAGTGCGAACTCAGACCTCGAGCCTTCTTCACAGGCAGTCCAGACCCCGGTAGCTCTTTAGAATTTCTGGACGACAAGTGTCATGACAGTGCGCAGCAATGGATGTGCTCCAGCCAAGACCGATTCTTAAGGGCGGCGCAAGCAGATTTTCGCCCGTTTATATGCACAACCACCTGCCTGGCACAAGGTTCTTGTCACCCAGCCAGAAGGCGCTCAGGGTCCTCGATTGCTTATAGCCGTCCCATCTCCTGACCTGTGGTGGTTGGACGGTCCTCCATGTGCAGATTAATTTTCAACACAACGCCTGGTTTCTCTGGGCACGTGATGCCAACCAGAGACCTTAGGGGAAGAGCCCTGCACCAATCCCTGCGGGTTGTGAGAGCGTCGCGCCCGAGCCGAGAGCCACCCGTCACCCGCCCAGAGACATCCACCGCCAGCTCACCCATGAGCTGTCAAACACAGAAGAATATAGCAGCCTTGTCCCGTGCTTAACTAGTCCATGTGCGTGTGAGAAGACTTTTCCGGACACAATGCCAACAACGCCTTGCAATTTTAGATGACACGTGCTGGCCAGGGCAGGGACGGCTTTTTCTGGCAAAGAAATGCCTGCTCGGCATCTGGTATTGGGGGGCAGGCGAGGGCCCATGACGTGGCGGAACCCTCATGGTCCACCAGACGGAAAGTGCGATACATTTCCAGGCCAAAAGCCTGGCAATCGACATTACAGCTTTTGGATTTGGGATGGTTTGGGTTAAAGTGTTTTTCTCTGCTCCCAAACCTGGAAGACAGAAAGCTGGCTGCTAGACTGGCCGCTGTACCCGGCATGCAGGTCGTCAAACTGGCGGAAGGAGAAGGGGTAGGATGGGTCTTGTGGTGCTGGGGTACTCGGGCGCGACGGTGGAGGCTAAGCCGGAGGCTGTTCCCTGATCATGACGTCTGAGAGACATGGGCAGCTGAGGAAACGCTTGGTGGGGCGAGGAGGAGGATGCGAGACAAAGGGTGTGCAGTGGTTGGAGGCCCCGGAGTCGGCTAGACCTTTTTTTTGGCCAAGTGTTCCCTCCATTTTCAACTCATGCATTCGCTGCATTGACAGACATGTTGGTGGTGGTTAACACACTTAAGGTTTCTTGCCTCTACTATGCGTTACGCAAAGCGCATATGACATCGCTGGGTGAATCAGAGGCATTGCTCAAAGAAGGCCCAGGCTTGATGAGTCATGGACATTATGACGCGATAAGCGAGGTAGCGGGTTTGCGCTTACCGTGGGCTGGCGGAATCATATCAGCGGACTTCTGCGACCAGCCCTCTCCCTTTTTGTGGCGGTACCCGATTGTACACTACCCCATCGTCTTCCTCCTCGTCCCACTGATGAAGCGCTCGTGCAAGCAAATTCTGCGGAAAAGACCAGGATGGATCCAGCAATTCGTCACATCCATGCATCATCAATACACAGGAGAACTTTGGTCGTCCTGACTTTCCTGTATACCAAAAGTCTGCGGGCTACAAGCAAGGACAACTGCAAGGCGTTCCGACCGCTCCTGGGAATTTGCCGATTGACCGTCTTCCTTCACCTCCTCTGATGGCATCAGTAACTTGGGCGTCAGAGCAGACTAAATCATCCTCTTGATCTTTTAACATGCCATATCTGACCTCAACCGCATTGTCATCAAAGAGGTCTCAGACAATGGATTATCCACAGTGGTGGTACACTATTGACATTTGGTCTGCTTCAGTGGACGGATGCTGATGATGCGGATGACTACCATTGTGGCCGTGACCTGCGAGGACGAGGATGTTAAGACCGCAAGATGCAGGTTGCATTAACCCTGAAAGGACAGATTGGCGACGATGTTCGTTACTTAGATTCACAAGGCCCTGCCCCAGCGGATGACAGGCCTGACGGTCCGCAACTGACGATCCCGCTGGCATGCGTGTTGTCGCCAGCACTGGAAGAGCACCTTCTCTCTCGTACCTGCTCCTCCATGTGCTACCCCCCTCATTGCTCGCTTACCACCCTGCATTTCGCTCCATGTTTCAGAAAATTTAAAAATTTGAGAAGGTATGGAATAGTTTTTGGAAAGTTCCTTATTAAAATACGGCAATCACAGCTATTCTCAATCCCTCTAATCAAAACAAAATTGACTGGATTCAAATTAACTGCAAGGTGTCTATCAACAAATCTGGACTGCGCAAAATTCCAAAAAACACGTAACTGTAATGTTATGATATAATAAAAGTTATTATTAGCACCTTTCAATTCACCTGTGTGAATATAGAATTGCTGTTTTTAAGATTTAATGTAGATGCTGCGTCAATGAACAGTGCTGGGTGTGCAAAAGACAAAAAAACATCGTAACATGTTATTTATTGATATAATAAACGGTATTTTTAGCACCTTGTCAATTCACACTGTGGTGAATATAGAATTCTGTTTTATGATTTACGTAGTTGCTGCGTCAATGAACAGTGGGCTGGTGCGCAAAGTCAAAAAACACGTAACTGTTTAAATGTTTTGATATAATAAACGGTAATTTTTGCACCTTTCAATTCACCCTGTGGTGAATATAGAATTGCTGTTATTAAGATTTACGTAGAATGCTGGCGTCAATGAACAGTGCTTGGGTGCGCAAAAGTAAAAAAAAACTGTAACTGTTATGTTTGAGATATAATAAACGGTAATTTGTGGTTGAAAGACACCTTTTCTGGCACTTTTTAAAAATGTGGTGACTATCGCAGGTTTGGGGCTCATGCTGTGGCCCAGGACAGGTATAAGTCAATGTCCAGTTCAACTAAAATGGTTGTTGAAAGAACTCCTTTTTCTCCTGTGCACTTTATAAATGTGTGTGGACATGCAGGTTTGGGGCTCAGCTGCGTTCCAGGACAGGATATTCAATGGTCCAGTTCAAGTAACTTGTATGGTTTTCCAAATCATACTCGCCTTCTGGCACTTTTTAATTGAGTGGGGTGATGCAGGTTTAAAAGTGTCAGGCTGTTGGTAACAAGACAGGATAGTAAATGGTCTGTGACTTTTTTTCTAGTGACTTTTATAAACCTAAGTGTGATGCCTAAGGAATGGTTTAGCACGTATCCATTTGACTGTTGTGGAATGTAATTTCCAGCTTCCTCCAGCCTTGTTTGGGTTTATAATGAAGGAGTAGATGCTCTCTGAGCCATCTCCCCCGTAGACTTTAAATGGCTCATCGCGCATAATACGATGCTCACTATCGAAAAACCTTATCGATAGCGGCCGACTATCGACTACGATCGATCTCGATAGCCAACGCAATTCGCCCAACACTAATGATTACATGTTAATGGAAAAACGCTGAGTATAAGTGACATGGAGAAGGACATAGGTGGAATCCTGGTGGAGACAGTAAACTTAAGCTGTAGCAGCCAGTGTCAGGCAGCAGCCACGAAGGTAAATAGGATCAAGGGGTGTATTAAAAGGGCATAGATGCACATTATAGGGAACATTTATTTATACTCCCACTATACAAAGTCACTGGTTAGACCACACAGGAATAATTGTGTACAGTTTTGGGCAACATGCAGCAGAAAGACATTGAAGAGCGTGAACAGGTACTAAGGCGGGCAACAAAAAATAATTACGGCCTGGGTGGACTGCAATATCCATGAAAGATTAGCCAGGTTAGGTATTAGTTTAGATCAAACGAGACGCTTCTGGGACATAATAAATATGTATAAATATATTAAGGTCCAAATATAAGAGATCTTGCTAAAGATTTAATTTATACCGCAGGACGGTATTAGACCAAGGGGGCATCCTCTACGTCATTGAGGAAAGAAGTTTCTACATAAACATAGAAGGGATTCTTACTGTAGGAGTGGTGAGACTGTGGAACTCTCTGTCCAGAGGAAATTGTCATGGTGAATTCACTAACAGGGGGGTGTGGGGAGTCAAAGAATGGGCTTGGATGCTTCTGGAGAGGATAACATAACAAGTTATAGTGACTAGGATTCTGAAAGAAGAGTCTGGATACATTATCTAGATGTAATATAACAAGTTATAGTGACTAGGATTCTAGAGGGGGGTCGTTGATCCAGGGATTTATTCCGATTGCCAGATTGGAGTCAGGAAGGAATTTTTTCCCTAACATAAGGTCAATTGGCTTCTACTCATGGGGGTTTTTGCCTTCCTCTGGATCAACACTTTAACACTTTAGCAACACTTTAATAAATGAGCTGAACTGGATGGACATATGTCTTTTTTCGGCCTGACAATCTATGTAAACTATGTAACTCATTTTATTCATTATATATTTATTATGTATATTTGGGTGGGGCATACTTAACAGGGGTTTTACTCTAAGGGGTGCACTGGGTCTTGGAGCCTGATGCGTAACATAACACCATTATTATAAATGGCACATGGAAGGTGGCACATTTTAAAAGTGTAATACTAGGAGCAGGCTGCAAACTGATTATATCAATAGTTCTAAAAATGAACATTATGAAAATTGCAGTCTGAAACAGTGCTACATTTTTAACTCAAGGTATCCACTAACATATATAAAATTCAAAAGTATATCTAGCCCTAAAGTTGTTGAGATTTTAGAAAACATACAAAGTTGTATGCTGACAAATGTGGTATTCTCATAGTACATAAAATACCTTTTCATATTTTGCAAAACCACCCATGACTGCTGGGTCAACAATCCCATTCAGACACATTGATAGTGGGTTAATTGGCAGATTTTCATCTCTCTCTGGTATTGATTTATAAGCATCAGTATCTTCTCATTGGTTGCAGACATTGTTTCAATGGCGTTTTCAAGAGGACTAATAGTTGTCTAGAACAGAAAAGAAAGAAACCTTCTTCTTAGCAAAAGGTCATACATGTCCAAAATGTGCTGAATCAAAATGTATTTTGCACGTACATGTAACATGGATAAAACTTCAAACCAACGCAATATTCCAGGTAACCTGTAAGCTGTGACAAAGGTTGTTCTTTCAATCCACATGGACTGCAAATAGAAATAACCAAATAATGTTAATAATTACATTTCCTATAATAAAATTGCAATAATATGACAATATAAACATTTAATATAAGTGTATAGAGTACAAAGACAAACTCACTTTTCTGTACCACGTAGTAAAAACTGGTTATAGAAATAATTATAGTGCAGTTTGTCAGAAGAAAACTATAAGATAAATATGTCATGCCCATTTCATATTTCCCAGAAAGCAGAACTCCTCAAACAATTGGGCTGCTCCAATACGGATTAAATCATATTAATATGATGACATTTACTTTATATAATATTTATATGATAACATCTACTGTATATAATATTTATGGCTAGCTTAAAAACTACCTACGCATATTGATGATTACATTATATAATTAATTTACTAGAAAAGCAGTGTTTTAAAGACTATAATAGATCATAAGTAGAACACTGAAATAAGAAGCTGAAGTATCTATAGTCATCTGATCCAAATATGGCATTGTGCTGAGAAACTGTAACTGTAGCTCTCTCTCTGTTTTGTCGAGGATGCTCTCATACGAGGCTTCAGGTAGTACTTGGACAGCTAGTTCCAGGCTGGTTTTGCCTGGCGTGGTCAAAGTAATAGGTGGGAGGCCACTCCCACCTACCAGGTGAGGCTGGGCTCAGACCCCATGACGGCTGGGCCTGCAGGCCTGTGTTTGGGACTGGTGAAATTCTGCATCTTGGAGGAAAGACCTACTGTGAGTAGCAAGTGGTGTCTGCATTAGTTGGGGATCAAATTGTGTTAAGTGAGTGTTCAACTGAACAGGCTTTTGTTTTTTTGCTGCAATACGCCCAAAGTACTCATTGAGTGCTATAATTTTACAGCGTATTCCCCAGCCAACAATACGTGGTGGGAGAAAGGAGTGAAATGTCGGGGAAAACTAAAGTGAATGGGGGCTGGCACAGTTAGCTTTAGAAGTTCGCATTGAACGGGGCTGCGCCTTTTCAGCCTGACATCTAATGCAGCCCTGTTCGCAATACTTTTTCATCGCTAGTATCGGGCGCATTAGAGCATCTGTGGCACTTTGTAATGCGCCTGATTTTGGGGGGGCGGGGGTTTTTGGGGGGGGCGAACTAGAACCATATGAAGCGATAGATTTATAGCTTCAGTACAGCAAAATTTAGGCGGGATTTTCTTCTTTTTTTCAGGGAAAACCCCTTTCAAAGGGTTTTTTCTCAGCCACAAAATTGCTTTTAGCGCTAAAATGTGCCTGGGTTTATGGCTCGCGTAGAGTGGGTTTTATTTTAAAACAGGCGATTTTTAAAACTATTATTTTGCACATAAAAAATTTATACATGGTTTTTTTTTTTTTTTTTTTTTTTTTTTGCCCCTTGGGGTATAGCCCGCGTGCCCCAGTACATGCCGCTATAAGCCAGCATTAAGCTGTGTGAACATACTCAAGGCTTTGTTTTGTCCTTTTGGGTAAAAAATTAAAATAAAGGGAAACACTTGGGTTTTTGGGCTATTATTTCCTATTTCCCTGAAATTGCCTAAAATGATCCGGGCCCTAATCCCCAAATTTAAAAAAAAAAATAAAAATTTAAAAATTTAAAAAAAATTTTTCCCCAAACCACTGTGTATAACCCCGCAAAATTTTTCACACGTCGGGCTTTGGCCGAACGGGATGTCACTGTTGCAGCCTGTGATTGACTGCAGCATCACTGTTTGGTGTCTTGATTCTCGCAAAGGGCAAGGGGACGTTTTTAGGGGGCCAATTTACAGGGTTGGGAGCGTGAATTTTAGTTGGCCAAAGCTTTGAGGACTGGTTGGGGAGGTTCAGGGGGTGGGATTCTAAAAGGGGAGGCATGTCAAAAAGTGAGCCCTTTTCTTTTTTTTCTTGCAGCCTCAGCTACATTAATTAATTTTAAAAAGTATTGCAGCTGAAGAGCGGTTTTATCTATATTTTGCCTTTTTCCCAAAAATTTTTTTCCCTTTAAAGAGTTTGGGAGAACATCCAAAAAGTTTAGAAACATTTGTAGCACAAATCACATAGGATAAAATAGCCACAGTTTACCTCATTGCAGTAAGTGTTTAATTTTGTTTGAAACAGAGTCCAAATCATGAGGGGAAAGTTTTGCAAGGTACAAGGAGAGAAGTCAGGGGTTTTTCAAAATTTTTTTTTTCAAACCCGCTCAAACTTTTAAAGGACAGTTTCTCTCCCTCTTTGCGTTGATTTTACATCCAAAGGGTGAGACAAAACAGGAAAAAGCCACACCTTTTAAATCCTTCCTTATTTGGTATGCTTTTTTTATTTTTTTTTCAAAATCAGATTGTACTGTATCACACAGGGCAGACCTTTAGCAGCTTTGTTGCAGATTTTTCTGACATTTTTGTTTTTATATTGACTATAATGAGAGATCTGTCCTGTGTGAATATACCCCCAAGACTGGGTTCACGTTAATATTAGGGAGAAATTTCAGGTGATACCTCTGATTTTGACACAGGGTTTCCCTTTTTGCCCAAGGGGGCTAACCTTCAGCCTTCCCCCCGATTTTTGATTTTCCCAAGGTAAATTCCATCATTAAAATACGTTGTGTGAACTTACCCCAAGGGGGGCGGGCCTCACGGCAAGGAATTATTTCCCCGGGGCGCGCCGGGTTTGGGGGGGGGGGGGGCTTTTTTTTCCGCGATGAGGGAAAAAAAGCCCCCCCTCTTCAAAATTTCACTTGCCTCAAATTTCCCTCCAAAAAAAGGACGGAAAAAATGTGCAAGTAAAAATGTTTTTTGGGCAGTCCCCGGCCCCCGGGGAAAAAAATGCCGGGGCGGAAAAAACCCGTGCTGTGCAGATGTGCCCGGGTTTTCCATAGAGGGCCCCATTGTTTTTTCTCATTTTTCCCGCCCTTTTTTTAGACATGCGGGAAAATTTTATTTGTGGGAAAACTACTATTCATTCTGCAAAAAGTGAAAGCAATTAAACAAAATATCTTTGGGCAAAAATTTTTGCCTAACCCAAAATAAGTTTCAGGCCTAAAAAATTTACCAAATTTTAATATTTTTCATTTAAAGGTAAAAAGAGTTTCCCTATCAAATTGCAAATAAAAAAAATTGGAAATTTTTTAAATAGCAAAACAAAGGGACACTAATATAAATAAAAGTGCCCCTTTGTTTTTTTAGCAAAAAACCCTTCAGAGCTTTTTACCTTGAAAACCAACCACTGCAGCCCGGGGTTTCATTTTTTCGTTTTTATATTTTAGTTTAAATTTTTTTAAAGGATTAGCCGTTTTTTTCTTTTTTAAAAGGGGTTTTTCCCACGATCTCTTTTTCCTACCCCCTGCTTTAAGTTTTTTTGCCCCTGTTTTGCTAAAGAAGGGGGGCCGTGTGTGATTTTTTGTAAATTTTTGCAGTTTCCATGTGCCCCCGAGGATGACTTTCACCAGGTTTTTTCCTTTTCTGTAGTCAGAAAAAAGGGTCTGTTTTTATATTAAAATTGCAAGCAGATTTCTGTAGTCAGAGGTAATGTTTTGTTTTCACAGAAAAAAGGGTTTCCTTTGGGTTTTCAAATCCCTGCGGGAAAATTTAAACCTGGGGGATTTTTTTTCCTCTTTATCAATGCACAGCCTAAATTGAGGTTTCCTTTTTTATTTACACTGTTTGGGCTAATTTTTAACCCCGTCCAAATGACAGGAGTAGAATACGAACCCGGGGGGTTTTAACACTCAGAAACTAACCCGAGAAGAGAGGTGGGTTTTTCTGGCATGTGGGGACCAGGAGTGAGGAGCTCTCAGCCCGGTTTGTATCCCCCTGGAGAAAGCTGTTAAAAAATTGGGGTAACTAAAGGCGCTAAACAAAAAAAAGTGCAGAATTTTTAATAATGATGAATGATTTAAAATTTTTTATTTTTAATTTTTTAAAAATTTCCCCCGTCAAATTTTTCTTTTGTGGCAAAAACCCCCTTTTAAATTCTATAGTTTTTGAGAACAATGTATTATTTATGTTCCCATCTGCCCGAACTGTTTTTAGGGTTTTAATTTTTTCACTTTTAAAAATGAATTTTCTTTTCTACCAAATTTTGGGCACTATGATTTTTTTGTTTATTTTAGCTTATCCATGAGGCCCGGATTGGGCCCCCCGCCAAAAACCCCCCCACACAATTTTAACTTTTTTTTTACTGTTTCATGTAAATTTATCCGTAAGGGTTTAAAAAACATTAAAACTTTTTTATTTGGGGTTTTTGGGAATGCCAAAATTTTTCCTTTTTGGGCAAAATTTGTAATTAATAATAACACTGCCATGAATGGCCTGGGGGCCTTTATTTAGGCCTATTGGGTGGCAGAATGAGGCCTTCTCCGGTCTAACAGTTTAGCTGAATGCCAGAGATCGGAGATATCTTCTATCCTGGCTGCTGATGAAAGATGTCAGCTGCAGTAATCAGGGTGGGCCCCCCAAAAGCAAAAAATCATGATGTATAAATTTTTGACATTTTTTTGATTAAAAAGGTTTTAAAAAAAACACCTTCAACAATAAAAAATTATTAGCTATTATCAACTTTTTGATAATATATTATACGATTATTATATGTACATTTTGAAAAAAAACACAGGGGTAGTTTTTTTTTAAATATTTTTTCGCTTTTTTTCCTTTTTAAATATTTAATTACTAG
>JAODAL010022516.1:0-64546 GCA_025379985.1 Phyllomedusa bahiana
CCAAAGCTTCGGGTTTCGCCCCCTGAATAGGAAAAAAATGTATTTAAAAAAAAAAAAGAGGTTTTTTTCATTTTATTTAGTTTTACAGCAAAAGGTTGCGCAAAATTTAAAGTTTGGTAATTGTGTAATTTTTCCGTCCCCAGACATTTATTTTTTAAGGTGATAAAAAGGGTTTAGAGTTGTGGTAAATGGGGTAGGGGGTTTTTGGGGGGCAACTATGTTTTTTTTAATACAATTTTATTTTTGTACATGGTTTTTTATTGTTATTTTACATAATGTGTCACCCACAAGATCAGAAAAAAGTCTTTAAGGGGCATTGTCCTATAACTTTTTTTTATTTTCGATGAGATTGGGGCTTAAACATTAGCCCTAGTTACAGGGGAAAATACCCCCTAAAGTTATTCCCAGAAATAATCTGTGTCCCGTTTAAGGGCCCTTCACCCCATTTCAGTTACTTTGTTCCAGTGATCACGTGACATCCAGTGGTGGAAAACAGGTAGCCTGAAGGCTTTCCCTTTTTGTATTTTTAACAATTTTCTTTTCCGCGCTGTAATACATCGTTTCAAAAGGAAAGGGGAAAATGGTAAAAAAACTCCCCTTGCTTTTTCTTTTAGAGGTTTTAACCTGACAGCCGGGTTTCTCTAGTTGGGGCCGGGTGACAAAATTTAGTATTCCAGAACATCCATGCAGAGAAAACATGCAAAGGTTTGGTTTCAAAATCTATTTAAAAGGGGTTCTCGGATATCTTAAACTTTTAATTTTTAAACTATTTTAATGCTTTAAAAATTTTATTTCCCTTGCCCTTTGGGCTTTTAAAAAAACTAGGAAAATACCCCTTTGTTTCCCCCCCCCTCTATCCTCTGAAAACCCCCTTTGAGGGTTCATTGATCACATGACCTCAATGAACGTTTTGTCATTACTCAATGAATGTGCTTTAAAGCCAGGCTCAGATCATGAAACCCCCTCCCTGTAGTGGGTTTTGGAACCCGAGCAGAGAAAAGGTCCCGGCTGCATTACTCTTGCCATCCTGTAGTTTGCAAAAATGAATAGAATTTAATTTTATTAAAAATAATTTAGGGGAGGAGGAAATATTTGTTTATCTTTGAGTCCTGCTGCCAGAACTTAGTAATAGAAGCAGGACAGCAGTTCAGAGCTGGGGGTTTTTTGTATTTTCTGTCAAAGAAATGATGACGGGAGTCTGTAAAGTTTACCAGTGACTCTGAGGGCTAACTTTTTTCATTTTATGACAGCAAGTACAGGTTGCCCGGGGATTTTCATACTTATGTCTAGCGGGGGATTAAATTGGAGGGGAGGGCCTAGATTGCAATTTCGTCTGGGGCTTGTAGGAAAGATGCTGGAGAAATACTAACACTGCCACAAGCAGGAGGTTTCGCTGCAAAAAGTGGATCTTATGATAGATGAATAAGGAGGCAAAGGAAAAGAAAAGAAACACATGAAGGTAGTTTAATATCTTTACTTTTTCCACATAAATGCTGTTTACAGTGCTCTATGAAATCTTTAAATTCACTAATAACCCCTTTAAGGACCAAACATGTTTTTTCTAGAATGTGGAAACATTTTGAAACATAACTTAATCACTTGGATACACAAAACCATTAGGGTGAGTTCACACAGCAATGACAAAATACAGGTCAGATTTTCTGCACATTCTTTGCACGTAAGGGGATGGCTTTTGCCTGCGGTTTGTAGATTCAAGCCGTCCCCTTCACGTCGGACTGTTCATGTTCTACCCAAAAACCGGGCAAAAATGAACAGTTTTAAGTAGTGTTGAGTGAAAAAATATCGAAAAAATTTGAAATGGGCAGGGTTTTTTTTGTTGATCGTTTTTTTCGCACCGAAAAATTAGGTGAAAATTCGAAATCTATTAAAACTTGCCATTTTCAGCATTTTGTCTTTTTGGGGGCCAGCAAATCAGCTTACAGTTTTAAGCGGGGCAGCGGGGGCACGTCAGAGGGGATGGTAGGTTGCGTTTGGCGGGAAAAATCACTGACCCTTTTTACATAGAACACCCTTCCTGTTCTCCTCATGTGGTCTTGTATCATAAAGCAGGACGTGTGCTCTTTCCCCCCCAAAACACCCAGCAAACGTTTTTTTTGTTCACACAGACAACTATAATTTAGCTGTGAACATTAAACTTGGGTAAAAAAGGTTTTTGCAAATTTTAGTTACTTAGGCTGAGAATTTTAAAGGACATCTACGCTTACACGAGGGGAGGGGGGGGGGCTGCAGGCAAACCAAAGAGACAAAAAAGGCCTTTAAAGGAAGTGAAATTGTGCAGCCCAGACTGTGTTTAGATTTTAGACCTCATTGCAATGGGTTTTTATTAAACTTTTTGGGCCCAGTTTTTTTGGTAAAAATATAATTTTGTATGTTTGCACCTGCACTTAAATTTGAATACAGCAATTTTTGTATCCCCGGGGGTGTTTTTATGGGTGCAAAACTCCACTTTATGATCCGAATACATTTCAATAGGTGTTTTTTTCACTTTGGACCCGCTTTGCCAAGAGCCACCTTGCATTAAATTTAAATACAGCAAATTTTTTAGTCACCGCGGGTTATTTGATGGGGTCAAAACCCCATTTTTATTATCCGTATACATTTCAAAAGGGTTTTTTTTTTCACTTTGGCCGGGCCACTTTGTTCAAAAAGAGCCACCTTTGTATTTAAAATTTTGAATACAGCAATTTTGTGACCCCGCAGGTATTTGATAGTGCAAAACTCCACTTTTTTTAACCTATCTTTTCAATAGTGTTTTTTTCACTTTGGCGCACCCATTTTGTTCTAGAGCCCCCTGCATTTAAAATTTTGGGAATACAGCAATTTTGTCCCGATTTTGTATTTGTGGGTGAAAAACTCCACTTTTATTATCCGTAACATTTCAAAAGGTTTTTTTTCACTTTGGGCGCCAGTTTTGTTAAAAAGGGCCCCCTTGCACTTAAATTTGAATACAGCAATTTTGTAGTCACCGCGGGTGTTTTTTGATGGGTGCAAAACTCCACTTTTTTTATCCTTTTTAACATTTCAGGGGTTTTTTTTTCACTTTGGCGCATGCCAGCTTTTCCAAAAAGGGCCCCCTTTCACTTAAATTTGAATACAGCAATTTTGTATCACCGCGGTAATTTTGATAGGTGCAAAACTCCACTTTTATTTCCGAACTTTTCAGAAGTTTTTTTTTCATTTTGGCAGGCCAGCTTTGTTCAAGAGCCACCTTGCACTAAATTTGAATACAGCTATTTTGTAGTCACCGCAGGTGTATTTATAGGTGCAAAACTCCACTTTTACATCTGTATACTTTCAGATAGTTTTTTTTTCCCTTTTGGCCAGGCCACTTTGTTCAAGAGCCCCCTTGCATTTAAAATTTTAATATAGCAATTTTGTAGTCACCGCGGGATTTGATGGGAAAACCCACTTTTTTTATCCGTATACGTTTCAGATAGGTTTTTTTTTCACTTTGGCCGGCCAGTTTTTTCAAAGCCATTTTTGCCTTAAAAAGAAATCCCAGCAATTTTTGTGTCACCGCGGAGTTTAAAGGGGAAAAAAAACTCCATTTATTTTTTCCAACATTTAGAAGGTTTTTTTTTCATTTTGGGCGCAGGCCAGCTTTGTTCTAGAGCCCCTTTTGCACTTAAATTTGAATACAGAAAATTTTTGTATCACCGCAGGTTATTTGATAGGTGCAAAACCCCATTTTGTTATCCTATGCATTTCAGATAGGGTTTTTTTCACCTTGGCGCGGCCACTTTGTTATAAGCCCCTTGCACTTAAATTTGAATACAGAAATTCTGTATACCGCGGTGATTGAAGGTGCAAAACTCCACTTTTTTTATCTTATATATTTCAGATAGGTTTTTTTTCACTTTGGCGCATGCCACTTTTTTATAAAAAGGCCACCCTTGCATTTTAATTTGAATACACATTTTTGTAGTCCCCCGGGGTGTATTAAAGGGTGCAAAACTCCATTTTATTTCCTATACATTTCAAGGGGTTTTTTTTTCACTTTGGCGACCACTTTGTTCAAAGCCACCTTTCCCTTTTAAATTTGAATACAAAATTTTGTAGTCCCGCAGGGATTGATAAGCAAAAATCCTTTTATTACCCGAAAATTTTTTAAATCTTATTGCAGGGGTGCCCCCCTATTTTTTTTAAAATAGCCACTTTTTAACAATTTTGATAGAAAAATTTTCAGCAACTGTTCCTTTTTTTCATTGCTGCAAAAAACAAAATTTTCTCATCCTGTAATTTCAATATTTTTTTGGGCTCGTTGAATCTCATTTGGGCCCCAAAATATCGCACTTGTATATATTTTGTTGAAAACTATCATTCCTAGTCCTACTGGGCATTTGTAAATCCTGGGACTAAAGGGAACACTGTTGATTTTTTCTTTTCATTCTTCCCCAACCGCATTTCAAGGGGTTTTTCAAGAAACATTTCTTTTTCTAATCCCTGTTGGCTGTAGAAATTAGATGGATTTTAAGAAAACTTGATTTTTGCATCTTTAATAAGAACTTTCCCCAAAACTTTCCAATTCTCAAAATTTTTATTTTTCTGAACATGGGGCAAATGCAGGGGGGTAACGAGCAAAGGGGGGGGTAGGACTGGGGGTTAAGGGACGGAGAAGGTGCTCCTTCCATGCTGGCGACAAAATGCAAGCCAGTGATCGTCGGTTGCAGCCCTCAGGGGGTTTTTATCCCCTGGGGCAGGGTTTTTATGAAAACTCGTAACAAAAGCATTGCCAACTGTTTTTTCCCGGGTTTTTTAAAAAAAACCCTGCATAAACAGTCTTACCCCCCTTCCTCCCCGTAGGCCACAATGTCGTCATCACAATCACATCCGCCAACATGAAAACGAAGCAGCCCAAATTTAAATCGTGTAACCACCACCGGATAAACCTTTACTGAAGACCCTCTTTTTTATGACAAAAGCGGTTGGGGTCAGAAGGCATGTTAAAGAACAAGAGGTCAAAGGGAGATTTTGTTGCTTGACGCCCAGTTACTGATGCCATCAGGAGGAAAGGAAGCGGTCAATCGGCAAAAAACCCGGGGGGGTCACAAGCCTTTCAGTCCTCTTGCTTTTTAGCCGCCCCTGGATCAGAATTTTTCAGGACGACCAAGTCACCTGTGCTATGGATGATGACGACATTTCGATCCAAAGTGGTCTTTTTTACAAATTTGCTTGCGAGAGTTCATTACTGAGAGGAGGGGAAAAGATGGGTAGTGTCAGTCAGTCCCGTCAAAAAAAGGAAAAGGGGGGTGAAAGTCCCTGAGATATTCCGCCCCCAGGCAGGAAAAAACCCCCTCCTTTTCCCCTCAAAAAAGTTCAAGAAATCTAAAACTGGGGCCTTCTTGAGAAGCCCTGTTTCACCAAATGTAATCCCCCTTTGCGAAACGACAGGAAAAAATTTAGGGGTTTTAACAAAAAAAATGTTTGTCAATGCACTAAAGCATGAGTTTTAAATGGGGCAAATGGCCAAAAAAGGCCACACCGATGCCGGGCTTCCAACCACGTCTCACCCCTGTCTCCCCCCCTCCCCTCCCCCACCCCCAAGCGTTCCTCAGTGCCCCTGTCCTCAAGTCAGACAGGGGTTTGCCTCCGCTTTGCCTCCACCGCGCCCGAGTACCCCAGCACCACCAAAACCCAACCTACCCCTTCTCCTTGCCCATTTTTACGCCTGCAAAGCCGTACAGCGGGGCCGTTACCCAGCCCTTTTGTCTTCCAGGTTGGTTGCAGAAGAAACACTTTAACCCCAAACTTCCCAAAAACCAAAAGCCAATGTCACATTGCCAGGCTTTTGGGCCTTGGAAATTTCCTTTCCATCTGGGGGACCCCAGATGGGGTTTTTCCCCCCGTCAGCCTTGCCTGCCCCCAATACCAAATGCCAAGCATTTTTTCTTTGCCAGAAAACCGTCCCTCCCGGCCCCCATGTATCTAAAATTTAAGCGCGTTGTCTCATCTTGTCCGGGAAAAAATCCATTGACCCCCGACAATGGACAGTAACACGGCCAAGGGCCCTAATCCTTGGACACCCGGGTGAGCTGGGTGGGTGTCTCTGGGGGTGACGGGGGCTTCAACCGGGCCCGCTCTTCAAAACCCCGGGAAGGTGCAGGGGGTCTTTCCCCCAAGGTCCCCTGGGGCTCACTGCCCAAGAAACCCCGGCCGTTTGAAATTTAAACTGTCTTGGAGACCATCCAAACACAGCAAGGGGGTGTGTGATAACGTTTTTAAATCGTGGCCGGGCCCCTTTAAATCTAGCGGAGCCATCCCCTTCCTGGCACATGTCATTACCTCGTCGTCCCAAAATTTTTTAAAGCGCTAACCGGGGCTGGACGCCTGTGAGGAAGGCTCAGGGTTATTCCCCAAATTCCCCCGGGCGGAAACCCGCTTCGTCCCCCTGGGGTTTTTGCAGAGTCAGCTCGGCCTCCCCTCAAAACCCTTCATTGTTTACGTGGCAAAATCGGAATTCCCAAAACCCCCCACAGCTCCAGCATTGTGGCAGCAGCGAATGCCATTTCACAGTACGAATTTACACATGGCCTGACAAAACGGTGCGACCTCGGGGGGTTTTACCACCCGAGAGTGGAGGAGGGGAAAGAGCTCTGCACCCCTTGCCCGTTTTTAGAAGCCCCAAAAAGGTCAGTCGGACAAGCCCCCTTTTCAGCATGACATTTCGTGATCTTATTTGGAACGATCGTTAACACCCGAAAAACAGGGCCCCCACGAGGAGCGACACAATGCGGGGCACGGACTTTTCTCTTCGAATCCACAAGGCCCTTTTTACAATTTTATCGGTCTTATTAGGGGGGTGGTTCGGGGCCAGGCTAGTGCAAAGGGGGTGCTCACTCTCAGGGGGCATCATCAGGCAATCAGGCTGTGTTGAAGCTGGCCGGAGGAACGGGGGAGGAGGAGGAGGAGGAGGGGGGAGGTATTCCTAACACCATACCAAGCTCCATCCCAAAATAGTGCTTGATCTCCATTTCCTCCAAAATGAACCCCCCTTAACCCTCAAAATGAACAACAGTTACGGTGGCCACCCTGCTGGTCCCCTGTACAAAACAAAAATCGCACTTCCTTCCACCCACCCAAATAGAAGTAAAAACAGGAATGGAACCCTTTCTGTGATCAACTGGAGACATCTTTTTCGTTCTTCACGTTTTCAAATGCACGGTGGAACAAGCACGAGTGACAGCGTAAGTGCCCAAATTCCTACGCAGCAGCACAGAAATGGTGACCTCTGGGAATCTTTTTTACCACCTCACCAAAAGCAGTAATGTAGGTACCTCCAACACAAGAGCCAGCTTAAGAATGGGGCACGACTACGCGCTCAACACCCATGTTTTTGGGTTGTTCCGGGCCCCAAACGACTCCCCGGGGATCCCAAAAAGGAGAAAGGCCCCACTCCTCGCCACCCTAGAGGTGTTTCCTCCCAGCAGCCAGCTAAACTGAGCGGACCTTACACGTGGGAGGGGTCCCTTACAACAAACCATCCCTTTTCCACAGATGATGTTTGATGTTTGACATTTTATAAAGAGAATCAGCTGGATCTCTGATAGTTTTGGGCCCCCTTGCTGGGTCACCGATTAGTTTTTAGCTACTTTCCACATTCCTCTTCAAAAAAAAACTGTCCTCTTTAAAAATGTTTTTTAAAAAGATAATTTTTTCTCTCAATTTTTATTCTCATTCCAAAAAGATCTTTTGTGGTTTTCTGTGAGGGCTGTAAAAACACCCAAAGGTTTTATACAAAACCATTCCATTTAATCACTTTTTTCTTTTAAATTTTTTTGCATTGTCATGGTTTTGAGGTTTTGTTGCTGGGGGATACAGCTATAATTTTGGGGCCTTTGGAAAAGAAAGGGCTTTAATGGGGATTTTCCCATCAATTTTTAAAAGTGGTGAGAAGTCATATTTTTAATTTTTTGGGTCATGTTGGTGAGATACAGCAATAACAGGTCCTTTTGGAAAAGAAAATTTGGGTTCTAAGTGGCATTTTTCTCCACAATTTTAACAGTGGCTGAAAGTCATTTTTATAATTTTTTTTGGGTCTTTGCTGTAATACAAAATAACATGGTCCTTTTGGGGAAAAAAAAGTGGCTTCAAGTGGTATTTCTCCATCACAATTTTTAAAAGGGCTGAGAAGTCATATTTATAATTTTTTTGGGTCATGTTGCGTGAGATACGCAAATCAGGTCCTTTGGAACAGAAAGTGGGGTTTTTAATGGCTTTCCTCACACAATTTTTAACGTGGCTGAAATCATTTTTTAATTTTTTGGGTCATGTTTCTGTGAGAACAGTATAATCTTGGGCCTTTGGAAAGAATGTGGCTTCTAATGGGATTTTCCCTCACAATTTTTAACAGTGGTGAGAAGTCTTTTTTTTAATTTTTTGGGTCATGCGGCTTTAAATGCCAATACTAAGGCTATTCTAAAAAATGTTTTTTTTAACAACAGCATGGTACAAACGGGATGTGAATAGTCTGTGACTTTTTTCTGGGTTTTTAAAACCCTAAGTGTGTTGCCTAAGATTACACGTACCATAGACTGTTGGGGTTAAAATTCCATTTCTCCACCCTGAAAGAATAAAGGGGGTTTTTGCTCTCCCATGACTTTAATGGTCACCCGGCGATAATCTATTATCGAATCGGAAACGCTTGATAAGGGGCCGATATCGACATCGCCCGATACATATTAACGTGTTTTTAAGTTTTCTGTAATAGCGGGTAAAAAAATTCCGCAGAAAACCCCTGCATTGTAAATTTTACTGCCGGTTTTATAATTTAAGTCATTAAAAGGGCATTTTGGTTTCGATTTAAAAACCCGCTCTATATCCAATAAAACCCATGCTGTGGGGCCCGTACTGGTATTTTTCATCAAATATTTTACTGCATCTAGGTGGTAAAAGCACATTAGGCTGATATGCTTTGCATCTTTTTATTAAAATAAAAAAGGTATAAGAAAAACAATTTAATTTTTTAGTAGTGTATCACGTACTGTATATATGAACATACAAAAATATATCTTTTTGTATGTCTACTTTTATTTTGACACCAATGTATTTTGTATGCAACATTGTTAAACATGTTACAAACATTTCATACAATTCAGTTACCAACTAAAATGTGCTGGAAGAGGGGCCAAACTTAAAAAGGGGTTTCTCTACTTTAATTCTCTGACCTCATCCTTTTTTCTTGTTTTATTTTGAAATTTAGGGCGCTTTTGGGTTCTACTAGGGTCAGTAAAACCAGGGCTGTAGCTTAGAACCCTGCTGCAGCCTTCATAAAGAGTAAACAGTCCCGTAGCTATACAACCAGCTGGGAGTCATCAGCAGAGACGAACAGGTCTGTCCTATAGGGCCAGTCCCGCCCCTACGGGGGGGGATCAAACAGGGGGAGCTATACGACCTGAGACGATTTCCATACAAGAGGGGGGTATCAGGAAAAGGGAGGACACTGTTAAGGACACATATGCAAAATGACTTTTTTGAAGATTTTTTTAACATAAAAAGCAAACTTTTTGTGGTCAGCCCCCATTTTTACAAAGAAAACTAACCCCCCTTTAATTATTTTTAACTTTTTTTACAAACACGTCACTATAGACCATATTTTTTTTACACAGTAAAAAGTGCAGAAGAAAAGTGCCCCAACATTACTGCATTGTTTCCCCCTTTTTCAAAAAATTCCCCACACTTTTGCATTACTGCTTCCCGGGAACACATAAGGCCAAAAAACACAGAACACCTGTTCTTTCAGACATAAAATTTTAGCTTTTAAAAACTTTAATCCCCCCATCACCTCAAAAAGGTTTTCACTGGCCCATCCTTGAAACACCCTCAAAATTCAACCCATTCAACTATGAGTGTGGCAAAGCAGTTTGAGCCCACATTTTGTTAGAGGAATTAATTTACAGCTGGGGTGAATATTTACTTTTTTTTGTTCACTGATCACAAGTCAATCATATGACATATTTTCTGTACAGAGTACGTTGCCTCCTTAGGATACAATGGCTTCAGGATAGTCTTTCCTGGGATATTATATTCTGAAAGTCAGACTCACCATGCCATGTCACAGACACTGCCAAGCTAACAAAAAGAACAATAGAAACGCACCCCAACATTTATTGTGCTGTTTCGCTTGTGTTCAGAAATACTCCAGTTTAAGCCATAATCTCCTTTTCTGCCACAATGGGCTCAAAAGAAGTCACCCTATTTTAAAAAAGACATTCTCTAATATATTAATTTATGGGGTAGCTAGAAGTATGGTAATATTTTTTTGTAGTCATTAAAGGGGTTGTTTTGCTACAAAGAATAGCTTTCAATGTAGGGAACACTAAATGAAGACATTTTCCAAATACATTGCTTGTTCATCTTTTTTTGTTAAGGAGCTACAAATGATTTTATCGCCTTCCTGACTCTATTTAGTTCCCCTAGTGACCGACTTGTTTACTCCTTTTCCCCTGCTGTTTGTTCTATGTGGTAGCAGGGAGTGACGTCATCCCACAGGTTGTGGCAGCCAGAGTAAGACCCTGTGTGTTATCTGAACTTTCAGACAAACGAAAGTAATTACTGCGGTTTACTTTAGATAAATCTCCTGCTAGCAGTTTCAGAGAGACTTCTAAGCTAATCTAAATTAATTAGCAGACTGGAAACATGGAGTTGAATACACGGAGTGAGTGCGTCACGGAGCTTGTATGCTAATTACAGACAGTCTGACCAGGAAGTGACAGGATGCATCTATGAAACTCTGAAGGGAGACAACCCCTTTAATATAAAGCAAATGTGAAAAATTAGAATTTTTTTAAATTGAATTTGTTTTCTACAATAGTGTTATGACATCATTGTGATAACCAACATGGCTGAGAGATTTTGGTTTCACATTAGAGACTGCCAGAAATGGGGGGTTCCCTGGTCTGTGCTCCAGAAAGAGGATATGAAGAACCTCTTTCATTGTAGTTTTGGTGGGTTACTGAAGTGGCTGTTTCACAACTATAATTATAGAGAATGTCACACATATATAGCCTCCACTACATCATCAGCTCCTCTTTGGAGTCTCAAACCTAACAAACATTTTAATGGTATACCACCTGGTTGTCACATGATTGTGTCAGAAGTTTGAGAAAGAAAATCCAGAAAGAATGCAAAAGCTGTTTTACTGGATTGCTCATTTAGGTTTCTTAAGATAGCATATATAGCCCTATAGTGCCCACTATAACAGTGCCAGCCCTACAGAGCCCACCATAACAGTACCAGCCATACAGTGTCCACCATAAAAGTGCCATTAGCTAAATGCAACTATCAAAAGATAAATATTCCTTTTTGAAGTATGAGACCAGAGACAAAGCATGTTTGTGTTCTGATGTCTGTAGGCCGCACAGAGAGACACTAATAGCTGCATTTCGCCTCCAAGTTGCAGGTTGTGCGACTCTGCACTAGACTGTGTGAAGCAGGCAAAATTTTATTTTATACTATGCATGTTGGGTTGAAGATCTGGAAAGGACCTGGTTGGTAGTGGGGAAGAGTTTGACTCCACTCTGGATATTGAGTGAATAAGGCTCATTAGAAGACACCTGGACAAGCTTCTTAAAGAGGTTTCATCACAAAGTAAAATTGACATCAGAAGCTTGCAAATTAAATAATAAACAGTGCAGATAAAAAATAAACCTCAATCAGGTATTTGCATTGAGAAAAATAAATCCATGTGCTTGACTCCTGCATGAATTTGAACTTAGGGCCCCTATGCTGAAAGGCAAAAGTGCTAACCAATCAGCTACATCTTAGCTACTCACAACTCTTTACACAAATAGAACTTTGAATAGAGTGAGCACATTGTGGGGAAAGGCATGGTGATGTCAAGCCTGCTGGGTCACATGATACGCAGTTCAAACAAATCATACCTGCACCCTTTTGAACACACTGAAAGCTGAAGCAAGACAAACCAGACATGAAATGCCTTCGTGGTAAAACCCCCTTAAGAAGGTTGTGCGTTCTTTAGACAGGGCTCTCTCACTCACTCTGAGGAAGAACAGGTGCTGCTGACCTGTGGGAACCAGGACAAGAGTATTGCTGGTGTATATATTGTTAGTGGTACTAGGCAGTAGGCTTAGGACATAGTTAGCCAGAGAATGGATTGATGTTGTATATATCGCACACTGACCTGTTACTGCGTGAAGAATGAATCATAAAGCTGGCTGATGTCAGCATCAGAGTAATGTATTGATGTGCCAAAATCCATAAACTAAGGAGACGGTGATCCCGAGGGCTAATTCACCTTCAAGATGTCACAATATGTATATTGTTACTGATTTTCTTGCAACATTAAAATACTTTTCCCATAGCATTGCTAAATGTTCCAGAATGGAATCTGGCTTGCTTTGTCTTGTGCTGAACCAGGAAGTTGGTGAAAGGTTTTGTACAAGATAAGTGACACTATTACAGGAGAATAGATTAATTTCTAGAAATATAATCAGTGTGAAAATGATCATGTGTTATATGTGCAAATTCCTGAACCTTTGTATGCCAGTTATAATGAGACTCCCCGATGGCAATTGGCCATAAATTTAGCCATTCATGCCCTGAGTAATGTGCAGACCTCTGTTTTCTTTACAGGGTGCTCTCTGTACTATACCTGTTTTTATTTTTATTATTATTTTCTCCTTGACCCCTGTATATTTCTCTTTTAGATTTTGCTATTTTCTTTAATAAGTTTTCAACTACTTTCATTCACCATGACACCAGGTTATAAGAACTTTCACCCTAAAGAGTTCTTCTAGGCTATGTTCACACGGCTTATTTTGGAACGGATTTCAGCCCATAATTCGCACCGTACTGCGTGAGTTACGGGTGAAATCCGTCCCAGTCATTACGGTAATCCACAGTTCTCATAGAGAACTATGGATTACGTCTCCTCTCCCTGCTGGCGAGCGGGGAGAAAGTGACATGTCACTTATTCACGGCATATACGCGCCGTGGATAATGAATGTCTATGGGGCCGGCGAGCTGCCAGCCCTCCTGCCCCGCCCACGCGGCATAATTGTGAGCGAAATCCGTCCCGCAATTACGCCGTGAATAAGCCGTGTGAACATAGCTCTAGGGTTCCAGTGAGTATTTTGAGCTGACCATGTTTTTGTGAGACCACAAAAGTCCAGTGTGAAAAAGTAATTATTTGTTTGTTTGTTTGGTTTATTTTTAACTAATGTGCCATTTTTGGGATACCGTATATACTCGAGTATAAGCCGACCCGAATATAAGCCATGGCACCTACTTTTACCACAAAAACTGGGAAAACTTATTGACTCGAGTATAAGCCCAGGATGGAAAATGCAGCAGCTACTGGTAAATTTCAAAAATAAAAATGGATACCAATAAAATTACATAGGCAGGTAAAGGCATTTTAATGTCCCCCATAGGCAGATATAGGCAGTTAACTGTCCCCCATAGGCAGGTTATAGACAGATATATGTCCACCATAGGCAGATTATAGGCAGGTATGTGTCCCTCATAGGCAGATTATAGGCAGGTATAGGCATGTATAGGCAGGTATATATCCCCCATAGGCAGGTTATACACTGGCATAGGCATGTATAGGTAGGTATATGTTCCCATAAGCAGGTTATAGGCAGGTATATGTCCCCATATGCAGGTTATATGCATGTATAGGCAGGTATATGTCCCCATAGGCAGGTTATAGGCAGGTATATGTCCCCATAGGCAGGTTATAGGCATGTATAGCCAGGTATATATCCCCCATAGGCAGGTTATAGGCAGGTATAGGCATGTATAGGCAGGTATATGTCCCCCATAGGCAGGTTATAGGCATGTATATGTCCCCCATAGGCAGGTTATAAGTTGGTATAGACATGTATAGGCAGGTATATGTCCCCATAGGCAGGTTATAGGCAGGTATGTGCCCCCCACAGGCAGGTTATAGGTATGTATAGGCAGGTATATGTCCCCATAGGCAGGTTATAGGCAGGTATATGTCCCCATAGGCAGGTTATAGGCATGTATAGGCAGGTATATGTCCCCATAGGCAGGTTATAGGTAGGTATATGTCCTTATAGGCAGGTATGTGTTCCCCATAGCCAGGTTATAGGCATGTATAGGCAGGTATATGTCTTTATAGGCAGGTTTATGTCCTCATAGGCAGGTTATAGGCAGGAATATGTCCCCATAGCCAGGTTATAGGCAGGTATATGTCAGTATAGGCAGGTAAATATCCCCCATCGGCAGGATATAGGCAGGGTTTAAAAAAACAAAAAAAACCTCAAGTACTCACCTTGCTCCCTCGCTGCTCCGATGCGCTTCTCCTTCTGGCACAGGCGGCGTGATGTCATCAGTGCTGGAAACTCTGGATAGCCGCAAGGCTGCGGCCATTCGGGATCCACCACGGAGCGGGGAGCACCAGCTCTCTGGTCCGAAATGGTATCTTCACCTGTATGCGCTCCCAGAGGAATCGCATACAGTTGAAGAAATCGCCGACTGCGCCCGGGCCATGGCACCACCTGGACGCTGTCGGCTGACTCGAGATACAGCTATATGCGCTGCCTGAGGAGTCGCATATAGCTGAAGTGTCTCTGCCAGCACTCAGGCCATTGCAGTGCCCGAGCGCCGACAGTGACTCCAGTATAAGCCGAGGAGGGATTTTTCAGGACATTTTTTTTGCTGAAAAACTCGACTTATACTCAAGTATATACGGTATTCTCTGTTTACATAGTACATGAAACTGAAATGTACCCAAATACTGATTGCTCTATCTCTCCTGTGTCACATATTCTCACTGTGGCTCTAATTTGCTGCCCAGACACATAGTGGGGCCAATTGTAGTTTTCATGACTCATTTTAGCTGGATTATAGACACCATTTCATGGATTAGAGTGAGGAAAAAGATGTAACACTGCAGAAATCCCCCCCCCCTTTAAGGTATTCATGTAGACTTTTAGGGCGACATGTATGATTTTTGGCACCCAGACAAAAATTTTATTGCACACAATATTAGTGTAGAATGCGCCTGAATCAATTAACTGTTTTTTTTTAAACAATTTTTTTATTGAGAAGAATGATGATACAACATTCATAACAAACACATTATTCATAACTCAGTTTTGAGCAAATGTATACAGTCTGTTGTGAGCCTGACAAGTCTCTATAAGAGCATTCTTCTCAAAGTTTTTACAATTATAAAGAGAAATAGAAGCCAATAATCTTAATATTTCATTTCATTTGACCCCTATATAGTAATTCGATGACCCTTTGTCTTGTCGGCCCCCCCACAAAACAATACAAACCAACATAACCATGAAACCTCAAAAACTCTGGGAAAATAGTCTCAGCAAAAATAGAGACCAGATTTATCACTGCCTCATCACTAGTCACTATTCTCCTATTCAATTCCTCCCCCAAGCGAAGAGAATCTATCCAAACCCCAGATACTGGCTACCAGAATCCCCCTCCACTAAATCTTCTCAATCATCCACTTCCAGTCTACCCAAGGTCCCACATAGTTTTTCCCTATAATAATATTCTGTTTGTTTGAAATTAGTCATTAGTGATCTGATATCCTCATTCGAGAAAAGTTTCTATACAATAATAAACTTGTTTTCCATTTGTCTGGAAAAATTTATCCGTCGAGGGCCTTATTATCTCCGCTTCTATCCTTGTGCTAACATTAGAATTCCTCCTGATCTGGCATCCACCACTTAGAAGACTTTCTTTCAGCCAATGACAACGCAAAATACCCGTTTTTGCTGCCAGTAACGTTATAATTACCACTTTGTGATGTTAATCCACATTGTGGTTCTTCTCCCTATCCTACTGCCCCGGTTGTGAATATAATGAAAGATATCAATCCAAACACAATCCCTCTGCACCTACAACTTTCCCAAACCTCCTTCATAACCTTGCAAGATCTGTCCCCAATATTCCCTGTAATTTTGACACAGCTGCCAATATACCATCGCAGTAGATCTGCTTCTTCGTTTTTTGCATTTTGAGGGCACTCCTTCAGGAAGTTCTCCGTGCGATTAGTATATGGGCGGTCCGTAGGTCGTACGTTTGCCTTATGAGCAACTCGAACAACCATCAATGAACCTGTTCTATCTGACAGGTCCAATACGATTTAGCGCATTCTAGTGCAAAAACGCTCACCTATCTGGCACAGGTAAACCACTTTTAAAAAAGTGCTCTCCTGTTCCAGCCGTAATGCGACTGGATTTGCCATACTGAAGCTATAAATGTGTAACTTTGGATGACTGTAGTGCGACACACCTCCAGCGCACCCCCCAATCTCAGATGCATTACAAAGTGCCGCCGGGGCTCTGTAATGCGCCTAATACTGGAGCGAGCCTGGTTAAAGATATAGCAAACGGGGCTGTGCTAGTTCTCGGACTGAAAAGATGCCAGACTGCGCAGGACCCGGTTCAATACATGTCCACCGCTTAGGGCCCACATGTGTATGAAAACTTCCTAGGTCTAAAATATCACTATGTTGCCCAGAGCAACCAATCGAGAGGCGCGCCCTCTTGATTTCATATATGCCTCTAAAGAAAATAAAGGGACGCTCTGATTGGTTGCAATGGGCAAGATACTGAGTTTAATCCTAGACAGTTTTCATACATGTGGCTCTTAGTGAGCATTTTTAAACCAATCATTCTGTAAAAAGAAAAACAGAATGACAAAATGATGTAATAAACCCAGACTAGTTTATAACATATACCTGATCGAAGCTAGGAGTGTGCGGTGGATCGTGTTGACTGCAAAGTTTTTATAGCAATTTATAATGGATTTTAAGTCATCAAATAGACATGCCTCTAATATTGCATTGTACAATGACATGCTAACAAAGCAGTTGACCAACAAAAGTGTCAGTTCATACGCACTGAAACAGCATCCTTCTCTGGTACATAGTAAGTAAGAGCAAAATAACAGTAAAAAAGGAGCTGTAGGAAGGTGAAGGGTTATTTATTTGAAAATGGGGAAAAAATGATGCAACTATATTGCAGATTTGAGCAGGTTCCTTCATCAGATGATAAAGGAACAGCTGCAGGGCTATATAGTGTATGGAACATGTTGGCACACCATAACACGTCCCTGCCCAGCAAGTTAGGAAACAAAATGTGCACAAAACAACCAATCACCAGCAACATATAAAAATGCCAGTGTCTAACTCCATCTATATGTATAGTAAAAGATCATCCAGAGCTTCATGATCTGCAAAAATCCACTCATACCCAAATCGCTTCAGAGTGTCTTGCAAATAATGAATGGCACAGAAATACAATGTAAATGTTCTTCATAACAGTGCCATACCAGCTTCTGTGTACTCCTAGCAACAGTCGCAGGGTGTGTGTTCTCTGATGTTCTCACCTGACAGGTCAACATCCTTCTATTCGCTGAAGCAGAAAACATGAATCAGAGAAGGCAAAGAGCTTTTCTCCAGTAAATGGGAGTACTATATAATGGCGTGTGGTGGGCAGTATGTGGGCGGGGGGAGGTTGAGAGGGAGCCGGGAGGGGGGGAATGGTTTACATACACTATAAAAAATACCACTATGCATGTTTTTCTCACTATCTGACATGAATCATAATAAACTTACCTGTATTTAGGTTCATTTAGAATCCAATAATTCATTTATATTTCCAAATGCCAGAATAATTTTATTTATTATTCTTTCTTTTTACATTTATTTTCTCTTTGTTTAATCCACATTTATATAATGTAATTAAATTAGAAACTGCCATTTGGCTCAGGTACGGTGCTAATTTCTTCTACTCTGCTCCAAACCTTGCATAGAGCACTCTATGGCCATGTTCACACGGCTTAATTCTCTATGAGAACTGTGGATTACCGTAATGCCTTGGCCGTATTTCAGCCCGTAATTCGCGCAGTACGCCGCAAATTACGGGCTGAAATACGTGCCCAAATAAGCCGTGTGAACATGGCCTATGGCTACAGCACCTGATCTAATAGATTTATCTCTCCAACAAACCTATTATAACCCTTTGCTTTTGAGTACTTTTCCCTACAACATGTTTAGGCAAATCTTTTTGGTTTCACCTGGTTATTTTCACAGGCAACAGCTCCTTAGGAAAACAAACAGTTCAGTAATGGGATGCTAGTACAGAGATTGCATTGGTCACTAAACATTCCATATTTTTTGCTTCCAGGGCGACCATTGTATGTTGAAACCATAACTCAAAACACTGGAAATTTGTTTCCAAAGCCCCAAAATGTCACCAAAATAAAGGGATATTCCTGTTTCATTGACTCATGCAGCATGCTCTTCAACCAATATATCACAGGTACACAAGTGTAATAATAAATGACGATTAAACCGAGCGAGCTACATGTACAAAAAAAGGTCCCTCGAAAGCACACACACATTCACTCAGAAACATACAGTCTGGAATCAGGCCACTCCACTAGTGCATCTAACTACTGTTTTCACACTTATCCACAAATCCCAAATGGGATTAAACCTTTCGGGAAACACGCCACAGTCCGCCAACCCCCTCGACGGCCTGCGACAAGTGAGTATGTATAACCACAAATTAGTTGGATCCAGTGGGAGATCCAGTGGGACATGGTTTCTTGGGAAGTTTCCTATTCAAAAAATGACCTATCTCTCTACAGAGTAATTCATCCGTAGTCATATAGCTGTTTTTCTATTTGGTAGGAGAAACAACTCATTCACCAGACCGAATATAACTATTACCTTTGGGAACATACTCGGGAAGAGCGGCACAGCTTTCTACATAAATGAAGCAACGGACCTTAACCCAAAAAGATTCAAAACCGTGGACCAACGTACCCAGGCCAAGCTTATGCAGTCTCATACAAATATCACGTGCTAAGCTTATGCATCTGGAAAAGCCGCACCAGGGATACTCTATAAACCCTATGCAGGCCACTTACACTGTATAAGTTGCGAATCCTTATATCTACTAATAACTGTAGAACGCCAGGTAGAAGTTAACTCCTCCACATGGCACCTTCCTGAACTTGGGACATCCCGTGCCTTTTTCAGAGTCAAGTCACGGCCGAGTATAGTGACCTTATTAAAGGAAGAAACAGGTTTTTGGAGTAATTGCCTTCTACACACACACAGCACACCGATTACAAACAACCGACCACATTCTATTGGCAGCTTCTCCCTCCCCCAAACTCGAACACCAAGTAATTCTAAGTTGTAGATAATGATAAAAAGCTGAAGGCGGTAATGCAAAGGATTGCTGACAATGACTCAGGAGCGCGCTAGCGAGCGTTCAGAGCTAAATACAACTGTAGTGAGGTACTTCAGACCCTTTCCGGGTCAAACAAAACTCCAAAATCGCCCCTAGCTGTCTACCACTCTCTTCTAGCTTAACTTCTACTTCCAATCGCTATCCCCACCAAAAGGACAGTAACTCTGAGAGCCTATGATTCCTCCACAAAGGCAGGTGTATGGAGACCAAGATCTCCCTCCTCTCTCCTCAATCACCACTACAAACCTCTTCCAAACCACCATTAAAGAAGTTCGGTGAACAACTTGGTACCTCCCTTGGTAACCACCGCTGGGTTATTTGCATCTTCCCGTATCTACCATGCTACATATGATAGTTGAACCGAGACATAATATCCATACAAGTCTGGTAGAGCTAAACCATCCCTTTTACATGGTGCCCCAAAATAGTCTCTGTTCAATGTAGGGACTTGGTTCCTTCAAAGGAAAGGGGTCAGTAACTTGTCTACAATAGCAAAATTTTATAGCAACTGCATTAAGGAATGGAGACACAGTAAAGCGCCCTATATCAGGTAACAAGAATTTGTGATGCGCGTGTAGAGTCTATTATTAAAAATGTTAATGACAACTACCCCAAAGTTAAAGATAATCGAATCGGTAAGGAGCTTTATGAATCACAATCCCCAGATAGCAGAATTTATCAACTACCAATAACTTAGATCTTTCAGAGATACCACAACTCAAGCACCGATCTGGCCCAATTTACCCACAGGCCCGAAAAAGAACCAAATGTATCCATCACATCCAGCAAAGCCTCTAGCAACGAATTAGGATCAGCTAATTACACCAAAAGGTCATCTGCATAAAGCAATACATTCTCTCTGTGATGCCTGTCACTGTCTATCGCACTATATCCAGACAAATATTAATGACACACTGAGAAAGTGTATCCCATACCGAGAGCAACAGCAGAGTGTCATAAGGACACACACACACACTGCTTAGTGCCTCGCTCCAAAGGAAAGGGATCCAAAATATAACCATTCACATGACCCTATCTGTCGGTTTTCAGATAGATCAAATGCAACCATTTGACAAAATTTGAGGGAAATTCCATCCGTGACAACACCACCCACATAAAACTCCATTCTACTGAATTGAACGCCTTCTTGTTATCTAAAGCAGGTATACACGATGACCGGCATTGTCATGCTTAATTTGAAAGGTGGTATACAATCTACGTTGGTTAATATCTGTAGTTTTCCCAGGCATGAACCTAGATTGATCAACCCCTACCAGGGACAAGATCACTGACCCCAATCTCATTGCTAAAACTTTAGTGAGAATTTTCAAGGGGAATGCCATCCAAAAAACTACCTAAAGCCTCCCTTGAACAATTGCCTCGAGATTTGTATAACTGTGTATTATAACACACAAATTGCTTACAAATTTCCTTTGGACCAGAAAGGGAAGCGCCAGATTCTGAACAGATACTAGTGACTACTGTTTGTGGTGTTTCCATGTGAGAAAAGCATCTTACCCCCTTTATCCCCTTCTGCCCTCTTTATCCCCTACTGCTGAGCCAGTAGCTTCTTCTGGGTATACTCTGTGAGATGTAAATCATATAGCTTTTGGGCTTCCAAAAATGCTTTTTCAGAATCAGCATCTGGATTAATTGTATGGGCTATCTCTTTGGTCACTTATTCACTCGAGAGAGAAGAACTCATCTCTCTTAGTTTAGCTCTATGAACGGCCACAGCATTAATCATGACACCCCTCCATGACCTGTCTATGAAAGCTTCTCCCTATTCAGTGGAACAGGACCTAGATGTACCAAGCATTATTTGCCAGTAATTTCTCATATTTCTACCATACACTTTTCCTCCACTGAGGGAAGTTCCAGCCATTTAGAATTCAACCTCCAGCATCTGGAAGGCAAATCAACTGGTTGAGTAATTATTACTAGTAATCTAATATGGGCCCTATCTTGATGGATCAATGGATGGATATTCTTAGTCTAACAACTAGGGTTTCACTATGCAAAGCCTCAAACGATTTTTCCCAATTATGTTGTTACAAGGGCTACAAATCTTCGTGATTCTTCAGAAGATTGAGACGTCAGAACTCCCTCTGTTCAAATGTACTAAGGGATAATGCAGATCATTATGTAGCACATATGTGGGAGTGGTACCATCTCAGGGGCCCCATTCTGAAGGGCATACTCAGTCTCATCCATAGGGTGCATGGTATCACAATACATGTATTTTGGGTTATTTACCGGATACAGCAACGGACTCACCTATTGCTATCAGTATTTCTCGCATGCTTTATTTCGCTCGTAAGCTTATCACATTCCACTGTTGCAGTCATCTCCACCAATGTTACGAGAGTATATAAACAAACTGAACAACATAATCCATAACCTGCGTCAGAGGTGTATATGTAACAAAGGAAGGTGTCATTGACACACATTATTAAAAAAATTGGGGTCCTTGGCTGGACACCCCAGTCTCCCTTCTTCTCTTATCTTAAGAACCCGCGTATCATTGCTTGCGCTGTGCCAGGTGAATTAGTTTAGTCATGTGAGAGTAAAACACCCCCAAGGATTATTGTTTGAAAAAATTCTCAGGTTTTGCTTCGAGGTTTCTGTTTGTGGGGGGTGAGAGGGTTCTATCTCTATATTCTTGTCTTGGATCTCTTTCTAATGTGTCACACATGGAATTTTTTAACATATTTTCCATATAATGGTCTGACAGCTGGAACTTTTATTTTTTTAATTGCCGACTTTCTACATGAGAAACACAGGTCATTTTTGTATACTCATTTTATTTTTTAATAACTGAATTGTATTAAAAATGAATAAGTCAATAAAAAAGATCTGATTTAAAAAAAATTATTACCCGTAATGGGGCATGGTACGATATACCCCTATACCAATCAGAAAATACACCAGAAATTAGTGGTAAATGTTCCCTACTGGCAATGACCAAATCGATACATGAAAAAAAGCTAGTGGCAGGCGTAAAACAGGAAAAACGTCTATCCCCAGGGTGTCGCCAGCACCAAAGTTCAGTCAAACCATATACACTGGCCCATTGTGTGTTGGAAAAGGGTGAAGCCTATGTAGAGTTTGGCTTAGAGCAGCATTGAAATCCCCTAATAAAATAAAGGGAATCTGTGGTAAGGTATTGTGATATCTTACTCTTTATCTCATCTAAAATTACTTTTGAAAATGGATGTGGAATATAGAAATCCGTCAACATATATTCTTTACTCCTAATCAAAACTTGAAGGATAACGTAATCTGCGCGTCCCTTGGTCGTGTAAATTTAGGATTTGGAAAGGTAGTGCCTTGTATCACTAAAATAGACACACCCTCTGCATAATTAGACAACACAAGCGTGAAAAGTGCCAACCCTATCCATGGTTTTTTTTGTTTGAGCGAGTTTAACAGTGAGAGAGTACGAGAGTAAAACATTTTCATTTATAAAAGCACAGCAACATAAATACGTAGCCAATACGCAACGCGCGCACCTAACACACATCAACGATTGTACAGACTCAACATTTCTGTATAACCAAGATACTAATAAACAAAGAATCGCAGTCACATCACATAATGGAATACAGGATGACGACACGAGTCAACACAACATGTCCTAGAAAGAAGAAAACCGAGGAACAGTTTATAACGCATAATAGGGCAGGAATGCCACTATGGAGCCTCATAATGATGCGCATCGGCTTTTTAATGAGAAAGCACTAAAACTTTTATGACCTCTAGATGTGTCTCCTGAAGAAATAATAATACAGGAATAGTCAACTAGGTAGTTTTGGAAATCCATATGCACACTTAAATTTACAGGTTGAGGACCGAAGGGTTGTTCAATGATATCAGCTTACAGGTAGTCATTCATGCTGCAAAAAGATAATGACTTGTGCACAACCCAGAAGCCTAAGCGTCAGACCATTCACACACACATGCACATCAACACAGAAACTTCCCTTCTCACAACCCACCATGCTGAACCCAACCCAACTCAGCTGAGCACCAGATCTCAACCCTAAACTTCCCTAAAAAAAGGGAAAAAAACAACACCGCCTAGAAGTAGAAAGAGGGTCTAACCCCGCCTTCACATCCCAACAACCCACCTCCCTCTGCCCAGATACCATACCATAGGAAGGAAAAAAATAGAGATGAAGCTGAAAGAAAACCGTATCTAAACATGTGGCCAGAGAGAAGAAAAAAAAGGGAATCCTCAAATTTCCACTTTTACCTATGATAAAGAACAAAAACTATATGTGCTCTATAAAACATCAGTCAGAACTCCACCCTCTCAGGAAATCAGCCCCCGGAGTCAAAAAGTCATGCTGTCATCCATTCCGTGGTCTGCGGTCCAGCCAATCTGAAGCCTCCTCAGGAATATTGAAGAAAACTGCTTGGTTGCTATCCTGCACCTGTAGTCTTGTTGGATACAACATTGCATACTTGAGGCCCAGCCCACGAAGTCAGGCTCTCACTTAAAAGAATTGACGCCGCTTCTTATGGACCTCCGAGGTGAAGTCAGGGTAGAAGGAAATCTTCTACCCTGAGAATCTCAGAACAAGACGGAGTGGAATCATGAGAGACCGTTCAAAGCTATAAACTCTTGATGTGCGCAGCTTCAATTTGCCAGGAGAGTGTCTCTGATTAGGCATTCAGCAAACTGGTCTGGCTCAGCCCCCTACACCCTCTCAGGCAGGCTAAGTATCCTCACCTTATTTCTCCTACCCTTGTTTTCTGCATCCTCGGCTCTAGCATTTAGGGCTTTCACTTGCTGCTGCAAGATTTGTGAGACAGCACCATATGATTAGACTGAGCAGACCCACCCTCCCAATCTCACTCCTCTGCGCCTATGTGGTCCTTTCCCGTATTTTATCAAAATCATATCTGAGACCGTTAACCTCCAAAACTGACCTTCTTCAGATAGACATTAATGCAGATTGGCAGGATGTGACAGCCGGCATTATTTAGTCAGTGTCCACCGCTCAGGCAGACAACGCGCCAGCAGCATCGGACTGGCCCAGTAGAGAATCCTCGGGTGGGCCCCAAGACTGACACATGTGACACCTGTCTTCTAATGTATTCACTGAGCACTCACTGGTCTTGTGGACTATGAAGGATGCAGCATCAGTAGAAGAGCTCTCCCGCCAGCAACTGCATCCTCTGTGTTAGAAGCGCTGTGACCTGACAGGGCGCAGGTTGCATACAAACTTGAGGAGGCAGGAGGGTGAATCACCCTCAACTCCTGCCTCCTCTGCTTCAGAACAGCCGCCGGCTACAGCACTGTACAGGATGGCTGTGAGCCGGATGCTGCAAGACAGAAGAAAGCAGGTAGGGAGTGGAGGAGGCAGGAGCAATAAATCGCCCACACCTGCCTCCTCTGCTTCAGAACAGCCGGCTACAGCACTGTACAGGATGGCTGTGAGCCGGCTGCTACAAGACAGAAGAAAGCAGGTAGGGAGTGGAGGAGGCAGGAGCAATAAATCACTCATTCCTGCCTCCTCTGCTTCAGAACACCCGGCTACAGCACTGTACGGGATCCCTGTGAGCCGGATGCTGCAAGACAGAGGAAAGCAGGTAGGGAGTGGAGGAGGCAGGAGCAATAAATCGCCCACACCTGCCTCCTCTGCCCCAGAACACCCGCCGGCTACCGCCCTGTACAGGATCCCTGTGAGCCGGATGCTGCCAGACCGAGGAAAGCAGGCAGAGCCTGGACGAGGCAGGAGCAATAACACCCTCATTCCTGCCTCCTCTGCTTCAGAACACCCGGCTACAGCACTGTACAGGATCCCTGTGAGCCGGATGCTGCAAGACAGAGGAAAGCAGGTAGGGAGTGGAGGAGGCAGGAGCAATAAATCGCCCACACCTGCCTCCTCTGCTTCAGAACAGCGGCTACAGCACTGTACAGGATCCCTGTGAGCCGGATGCTGCAAGACAGAGGAAAGCAGGTAGGGAGTGGAGGAGGCAGGAGCAATAAATCACTCATTCCTGCCTCCTCTGCTTCAGAACATGTTGCATATTCCGCTGGAGTTTTTCGATTTGCCTTTGGTTTCCCGTACATTCAATTGTGCGGACTTGCAGCAAAAACTAAAACTGACGCAAATCCGTGACAAAAACAGTGGTCCTACATAGGACAAAAAGCCGTGAGGAGGACGCCGCTAGCACCACCTTCCTCCTCCACATGCATAGCCGGATCGTAGTGAGCTGCAAGCGGCCATGAAAGAGGATTTCCCGAAACGAGACTACCCCTTTAAGCCCTGGTCATATTACATTTGAATCCAGTTCAGGGGCCTTGGTGACAGTTGTCCGTCAGAAAACTTGAAAAAAAGTGTCTCTCCCAACATATCGCGTCCATAGGAATCTTTAAGGGAAATGTGGTTTCTTCTAACTTCAGGAAATAGAGCAAACTTAGTCCAAAAGGAACCATATTAACCCTATCAATTCCAGTGGATGCATCATGGTATATGTTGGGATACTTCTTTCAAGTACTCCTACAGACACCCATGACTGAGACCCCTGACCTTGACCCAAATGTTATATGAACAGGGACTTATTAAACATTTACTGCAATGATTTGATTGTGACACAACAGCACTGTTTTCCCCTAGACATGAAGCTTTAACCCCTTCCTGACAGCTGGTCATAATAATAATAATTATATGGCTGTTGGTTTTTTTTCTTCCCGCCTTCCCACAGCCATGACCTGTTTATTTTTCCACCTCCATAGACATATGAGGGCTTTTATTTTGTGGGACAAGATGTACTGTCTAATAGTGTCATTGACTGTACCATAGAATATACTGGGAAATTGCAAAAAAAATTCTAAGTGGGATGAAATGTGACATAAAACATACTTGTGCCATGTTTGCGGGGTTTTTGTTATTACGGCGTTCACTCTTCAGTATAAGTGATGTGTTATCTGTATTCTACAGGTCGGTATGAGTCTGGCAATACCAAATATGTAGCGTTTTCATTTTGTTTTAGAACTGTAGTTCTTAAATTTGTACTGTAGCGCCATTTTCTGCAACTAATAACTGTGTTGTACTTCTCCCTATGGACCTGAGTGATGGGGCATTCTTTGTCGACTGAAGTGTATTTTTTATTGGTAAAATGTTGGGTCTTTTTGGATCACTTTTTATTCCAATTTTTAGACAACATGCAATGATCAAACAAAATGCAATTTTGGCGTTTGGAATTTTTTTCTTCTACTGCGTTCAGCGTGGAAAAATTATGTTATATTTTAATAGATCGGCTGCAGTCCCTGCTGATTTCTAAGTAACCTCCCTACATAGAACCTTACCGGTACCTAGACATATGTCATGTGTCAGTAAAGGGTTAGAATGGTACCAATTAAAAACTACAGCTTGTTCCTCAAAAAATTACACAGGTTCTTCCACAGGTCCATAAGAAAAAAAAAATGACATTGGTATCTTCCATGACAATGCAAAGAAAAGTTTGTAATTTTTATGCTTTTACTTTTTTAATATTAAAACACAAGACAATATCAATTTGCTCTCTGTAATCTGTGACATTTAGACTAAAGATATCTTGTCGTTTGTACTGTACGGTAAACACAATAAAAACAAAATCCCTAATTGCAAAAATGCAAAAATTGTGGGTTTTTTCCATCCACCCAACAAATAATTTTTATACTTTTTGGAAATACATTATGGGCCACATGTATGAAACGGTTTTGGTCTAAAACTCACTTTTTTCACCATAAAAACCTAATAATAAGAGCTCAATGATGTAGCGCCCATACAATAATATGCATCGGTCAAACGGATAATGTGTGTTGAAAATGAAAAGATGTTCCCACCATGACATGAACAAATTAGCGATAGACGGAGAGAAAGTAGCGCCTATGGGGGTTCCTGTTTGTTGTAAATAATACTCTTTAATGAAAGAAAAATAATTATTCTGAAGTAAAAATTCAATACTATCAAGAATAAATATTTGGAAAGCCTCTTCATAATGACTGAAATTTTTCAAATGAAAATCTATAGCTACTCTAACCAAATTATGGGGTATGTTGGAATAAAGACTGACAACATCGAGGCTGAGCCAACTACATTCCTTGGTCCATCTAAACTGCTTTCAAGATTTTAGTACCGCCGTACTATCTTTTAAGTATTCTGGTGTGATCGAGACCAACGGTTGAAGGTATTTGTCAACCCATGAGCTAAGGGTGCTTTCACACGGTCCGTTTTTGGTGCGTTTTTTCAATGCGTTTTTTGTGCAGGAAGGCACAGCAATTAATGCGAATTTATCACGATTTTTGCCGCGATTTTTGTGCAGCAATGTACAGCATTAATTGCTGTGCCTTCCTGCACAAAAAACGCATTGAAAAAACGCATGAAAAACGCACCAAAAACGCACCGTGTGAAAGCACCCTAAGTCTTTCACCTATATTTTAGTTACTTGAAATAATTGGACGCAAGTCAGGTGGAAAGCATTCCTTATGGATTTTAGGTAGTCCATAAAAGATTGGAGTTCTAGGATTTTTTATTTCTAAAAAAGTCTTTGTTTCGCCGTAATAACTCCTAAAGATAAACCCTCATCCATAAGTTTAAAAAAACTTCTTTTGTATGTCTTTTACTGGATTGCCTGAAAATTTACGATAAGTTTTTTCGTCATTCAAGATTTTCATAACTTGCTTTTCCGTGAGTGCTTGATTCCATTTTTGAATGAACTTATCTGAATATTCAAATGTAGGCATTTTTGTGATGCGGAGACCTCAGTGAATAATACCTTTTTCCAAATACATACTAAGAGAGTTTCTATCCCACCACAATTTAGTCTTTTGTATTTGTAATTTTTCCAACTTGATAAATAGAATGTGGTGATCATTTTCCTCAGTAGCCTTGAGTGTGGAACCTCCAAACACCTGAGCAAGTTTCGCCTCTCTGTCCATGGGTTAATTCGGTGCACGCTGCAGGGGTCAGCTTCAATGTAAAAGTTAACAAATAATGCTGTTGTAAAATATACATACTAACCCTCTGTACCGTATATAGGAAAATTATTTGAGGTGGGTCCTAATATAAATATAAAAACTTCGCTGGGTGTATAGCCTCCAGCCTTTTTAATTTTGTAAAAACTCAAGTGGCAATACTATCCTCTGTGCAAATAGTAGCCACTCAATAAATACCATCAATTCAATTCCAGTAGGAGAATATGTGAGAGAGCGCATGCACAACAGATGAAGATTTTGAAAAAGAAGCAGGGGTCATAGATCAAAGACCAAAAAACAGAGGTTATTCTAATGTATTAATTCAACAAGCGAAAATAAGATAAAGAGAAAAATGCAGGAACAATATTTGATTTTTACTAAATTAAAAAGATGTTTCACAAAAACGTAAACATCCTCAGACAGGATCCTATTTTAGCCAGTATAATTGACCAGTGAGTTAAATTTAGCCTCAAAATAAATAAAACCATAGGCAATGCAATATCTAAAAGTGAATATAGCAGTCCATCAACAAAAGACACCTGGTTGACATACAGGGTTTTTTCCCATGTGGAGGCAGTAGATGCAATACCTGCCATTTTGCACGAAAATCCAAAACCTGTGAAAGCAATATGCAAAAGAAAAAATGTTTTCAAAGAAAACAGTTTATAAATTGTAACAGCCACCATGTAGTGTACGTTATACACTGTACTGACTGCCAAAAGTTTTACGTTGGCATTAGCATACGAAAATGAAAAACAATACATGAGCATTTAGCAGGCATCAAAAATAATTGTAGTAATCAATCTGGTGCTGTAAAACATTTTCTTGAAATACATGCAGGTTCACATAATAGCTTCCAATTCTATGCCTTAGAAAAAATTTAATGTCCTAGTAGAGGTGGGATTGGGAACAATTATTCCGCCAGAGGATAGCTTTCTGGATTTTAAAATTTGGGGAGGGGTTTTCCCCAAGGGGTTTTAAATTTATCGTAACTATTAACTGTATATTTATTGAAACACCTTTATATTGAGTAAGTAGCTTCTTAGGGAACATGTTGAATTATGTATATACAGATCACATTGTTTGTCAAGTGTTTTATGTTTTTAATATACGTTTAACATACGTTTAATATACGTTTATATCACATGGCTTCAGAATAGCATAGGTTAAAGGAAGTGATATCATGGGCATGTTTGGTAAACGCCCCTTCCTACTGACATTTATACGTGATCTGTTAGCCTAGTGATAAGCTGTGAACAAGGGCTAGATTGTGACAGCCCGAAACGCGTCTGCTACCTTTTGTAGTGTCTACTTTTAACCCTCTGTATCCGTTTTTGCAATAAGTAGTCCGTCTTTTTTCATCATTAATGGATCGCATCCGTTTATTTTGCTACGTTGGTAGATAATACACTAGTAAAACTATAAATACAAGGGCCAATCAAATAGAATGGATACCATAAATACAAAAAATACCAAAAGAAATTGTATCCAATACAGAAATTATAGAAATGTAAAAAACAATTGATTTATTAAATCTTATTATAAACAATTAAAAAAAATCAGTAACAGACAAAATCACACCCAAATTAAAAATACCCAACTAATCCCACTGAAACATAATGCTATACATCATATAGGTGATAATAATATCAAAACGTCACATACATAAGTACAAAAACATCAATTTTATACATCACCAAAGATCAACAGATTAGAATGAACCAAACACCCCATGCACGTTCCCGAGGCTGATACCGAGTCTCTGTAGTTGAACAAACATTGTTTGGCTAATCCACAGGGGATAACTGTATTGTGCACAAGCTCTACAGGTTTTATTTTCTCCCTCTTAGCTGCTCAGGAGCAAAGATAAGCTTTGAGCAGGCAGCGTTCACTGACTACAAACAGGGGGGAGAGGGGCTGAGCAGGGAGCGTCTGCCTTATTTTCTAACACAGAATCAAAGCTAGTGCAGATGCCCAGTAACACTGCTTTTTTCTCCTTCTCCCTTCAAAGCTCATTCCTGTGTCCTGCCATCAGATAAGAAGTGCAAACAACGCAAGCATGGCCAGGAGCTTGCCAGATCAGCTTCTGGTCGTAGCTAATGTAAACAGTCAGGAAATAAGGGCATCTAAGTCAGGCTGCAGCTCTCTGGGGTTTCACTTTTTTTAATGACATATATTTAGAAAAGTGATTAAATACCCATTTTGGAGGATCCCACGTCAACATTAGATCGTGGCAAAACCCCTTTAAGGCTGCATTAACTGGATTCTATGTCAGTCCAGGCAGCATAGAGCACAGTAAGGCAGAGCAGGATATGAGGCCACTGTGTCTGCAGGGTCACCGGAGTCCTCCAGGTCCTGACCGGCAGCTCAGGGAGCTACAGAATGTGCTCACCGCTGCAGGATAATCAGGTAGTCTGGAGACACAGCTTGCATTAGGCCAAGCCTCACAGGCTTCTGCTTTTCCCTGTGCTTCCACCACTACTGATGCATAGGCGATAACTCCTCTGACTGATGGCCTGACTTCTATAGCCACTGCTTGGGCAGGGAAGAGCCAAAACCTCAAATAAAGTAATGCAGATTTTATTAGATGCCAACGGAGCTTACACTTACCCTGTCCCTCATTTATTCAACCAATCATATATATCTTTTGTGGGCTTTTCAACTATTCCCATGTTCAGAAAAGCATTTTTCATCTTAACAGAGTAGGCAGGAGTCCACTGTTGGGGCCAAGCATGATCGGAGTTTCTGGTTGGAGGCTAAAAACTACTTGCCATATATATTTATTTATTCCACTACCATGTGAATAGATTGTTCAGAGAAGAAAAAAGTATAAAAATTCACTTCTTATGTCCACACAAATACATTTAGGGCCACATGTATGAATTGTTTTTAAAAAAGCCAGATTCAAGCACATCTAGTGGCATAGAATGCCCCCTGATTTTATAACCCACTCTAACAGCAGGTCAAAACAGGCGCATTCTAGCGTAAGACGATATTTCGACTTGAAAGTGGTTTAACCTGTTCCAGCAGTAAGCGCTCAGATTGCCATAGCAAGCTATAAATCATAGCTTTGTATGGTTCTAGTGCGACCCACCCCTCCTGCACACCCTCCGAAATCATGGCATACAAGGGGCCCCTGGGGCTCTGTAATGCACCTATACTGGGTGGGGAAGGAGGTTTCAGAAATTGCCCACCCGGGCTGCGTCTTAATGTCTGAAAATACGCCATACTTCTGGCGCAGCCCCGTTCATACATGTCCCCCTTAGTGTCTGTATAAACTGGCACTTAAAGGGTTTTTTTCACCATGCAGTTTCACATCAGCCACAGTCAGCTTCAGACTCTTCCTGGCCAGCTGTTGGTTTGGGCCTTTGCAATGATTGCAAAAAATAGCTCTGCTAGTCCTAGCGGAGCCTGTTACAATGACATGAGTGCTGCAGATTTATAATCTGTAATGCACAAAGCTACAGAGTTCTAAGGCTTAAAAATTGTCATTAACATAGATAAAAAAGCTCCTGTGTTGGAGATAAAACTCAGCAGATAGTGACTCTCATGGTCACATGGCAGCTTGGAGTAATCAGATAAAAGAAAGAGCAGGGATAGGTAGTCTGTAACCAAGAGAAACTTGAATACACCAGACGTATATAATATCTCCATTATTTCCTGAACTGAGCAATTTATTTGATAATAATCTTCATTTACCTTTCCCTAAATGTTGAAAGCCAATCATTACGATATATAATTACTGACAGGAGTCCGACTGACTGTCTGCTTACCTTAAAGACGTATTTCCATCTCATTGATTAGCTTTAAACATGTAGGCAAAGCTAAATGAAGACTATTGCCAAATACATTGCTGTTCTGATTGTACTTCCTTTCAGAGCTGCAGCAGTTCTTATTTCCTGCTTGTTTAACCCCTTATCGACATTTGACGTACTCATACGTTATGGATGGGAAGGGGTTCCTACAAATTAACGTATGGGTACATCATAGGGATCGTTCAAGCTCACAGGCAGAGCTCGCACAGTCACAGCATGGTACTAGCTTTTCCCCCTTATAAACGGCAATCGCCCCAAAAGAGATAAAAATAAATAAAGTACGTATATTTGGTATAGTTGCATGTGTAACGACCTACCCTATTATTTAACCCTCATGGTGAATGCCATAAAAAAAACTGTCACGGAATTGCGATTTTCGTTCATCCCACACCACATAAAATGTAATAAAAAGCTAACAAAAAGTCTTATAAATGCCAAAGTGGTACCAGTTTATCCCGCAAAAAACATGTCCTTACCTAGCGCTAAATATGTATACAGAAATATAAAAAAAGTTATGGCTGTCAGAAGATAGCGATGCATAAATATTTCTTTACATACTAAAAACACTTTTTTCTCAAAGCTCTTCAACACAAAAAAATATATATATATAAATTGGATATCACCATAATCAAATCGACCCACAGAGTAAAACTAACTTGTCACGTATACTGCATAGTGAGTGCTGTTAAAAATAAAAAACACTAGTAGGATTGCAGAATTTTCTTCACCCTGGCTTCCACAAAACGAATTTAAAAACAATCAAAATGTCTTGTTCCCCCAATAAAAACATCAACTTGTCCCACAAAAAACAAGCCCATACACAGCTCAGTACGCAAAAAATAAAAATCTATGTACAAATGGTGTATCACAGTAATTGTACTGACCTCCGAACTACAGCTATCATGTAATTTAAACCTCACCATGACCGCTGTAAAAAAATAAAAATAAAAAACGCTACCAGGATTGCTGTCTTTTGTTCAAAACGGCTCACAAAAAGCTTGATAAAAAGCGATCAAAGCATCATATGAACCCCATAATGGTGCCAATAAAAACATCAACTCATCCCACAAAAAACAAGCCCTTAATCAGCTTCTTATATATAGAAAAATAAAAAAGTTATGGCTGTCAGACTATGATGACATAAAAACGCAATTTTTTATAAACGCATTTCTGTAAAAGTAATAAAACATAAAAAACTATCTAAAATTTATATCATTGTAATTGTACTGACCTAAATAATAAAGTTAACCTGTCAGTTATTCCACACAGTGAACGCTGTAAACATGAAGCCCAAAAAACAATGGCGGAACTGCGTTTTCCTCCCCCCCATTTTCATGGCCCAATGCTAAAAAAACTGTGGAACACCTGTGCTCCCAAAATGCACAATACACGCCTAGATGAGATCCATGAGGGGTGTTGAATGTAAAAAGGGGGCAACTTCTGGAAGGGTTCACCTGTTCTGGTACTTTGGGGGCTTTGTAAATGCGACATGGCCCCCACCAAAATCTGCATTCCCTCCCTTGTACGCCCTGCCATGCACCCAAACAGCAGTTTAAACCCACATATAGGGTATTGCCGAACTTGTAAGAAGTTATGTTACAAATTTTGGGGTTCTTTTTTCATGAATTCTTTAAAAAAAAATTAAACATTTTCAGCTAAAATTGCAGATTGTTGGAAACAAATAAATTTTCATTTTCACAGCCTAACGCTAAAACAATTTATGAAACACCTGTGGGTTCGATATTCTCACTACAACCCTGGATGTATTCCTTAAGGGGGGTAGTTTCCAATATGGGGTACTTTTAGGGGTGTTTATTAAGTTTTAGCACCTTAGGGTGTTCGCAAACCTGAAATGGCGCCTAAATGAAATCGTAATGAAAATGAGACCCTAGTGTTCAGTAGGTGCTCCTCCTATTCTGGGGCTTGTGGTTGAGCCAAACAGCGCTCTAGGGCCACATATGGGATATTTCTGAAAATGGCAGAATTGGGGGAATCAATATTAAGTTGCATTTCCCGGGTCACATCTACTGTGCTCCAGTGAATAATGAATAAAAATTTAAAATCTGCAAAAAAAAAAAAGTGTCAGCATGGAAACAGTGTCATTTCCTTGTCAGAAATTCCTCGCTTATACATGTGGAATTTCAAGAAGGAAAAGACGATGAATGTCCGAGACAGACTTTCGGCCTTCTATACTGAGTAATGGTTGGCGTGTAAAACGCCTCAAAAATTGACATGTCGATGCAGAAAATGCTTTAGCAACATTGGAATCAATAGAGGCATTTTACTGTCATTTCTGACTTTTATGGGGGGGGATTTCAAAAGTAGTCTTCCAAGACAAAACCGTCAAAATACAGTGTGTGAATGTAGCCTTACAATGACTACTGGAGGTTTATAATCTGTAGTGCACAAGTCTACAGAGCTCTAAGGTTTAAAATTAACTTAGGTAAACAAACTCCTGTGCTAGAGATAACACTCAGCAGGAAGTGACTCATGATAGTCACATGGCAGCTTGAAGTAACGAGATAAGATAAAAAACAGAGAGAGGTGGTCGGTAACCAAGAAAATCTTGTATACACTAGCAGTAGGTAAATCTCCTCCATCTCCTGAACAAAGCAAAATCAGAACAGCAATGTATTTGGTAATAGTCTCCATTTACCTTTTCCTACATGTTAAAAGCTAATCATTGTAGTGAGAAAAGCCTTTAATCATAGCTGCTACAGACATCACAGAAGCCCTTAACACCGCAGCGATTTTTGTTATCCTCACCTTCGTTTTTCACTCCCTGACTTCCAAGAGCCATCATTTTTTTAATTTTCCATATACATATCAAGGATTGCTTTTTGCAGGACAAGATGTACTTTTTAATGGTGTTTTGACTGTATCATGTAATATAATTTTTGGCGGTGAGAATTTAACTTCTACAATTTTCACTGTACAGAATAAATTATGTTACATTTAATAGATCAGACTTTTTTAGTTTTTTATGTGTAAAATGGCAAAAGGGATGGTTCTTGGAATCTTAATTATTTTTTATTTTTAAAACTTTTTTTTTAACCTGTAATCTACCTAATAATAAGAGAGTTCAGTGAGATTACTCGCTCCATACTCCCTAACCAGAATTATGACATAACTGTATGTCAAATGTCGGTAAGGGGTTAATAGACACTTGTAGTCTGAAGCTCCACTTCTTTGTTGCTGGAAGGTACATGGGCGAAGATCCATAGAGCAAACACGATGATCGAGGTGGTCCCATAGATGCTCAACTGTTCTGCAGATAGTGGGTACACAGCTTCTATGTTCACACCATACACAGTGCCTTGGAGACTTGCCAACTCTCCCGTATGGCAGCAATACAGTGCTACTGGGGCCACATTGCCCATTCCCGCCCCTCGTTAGCTATACCAGTGGGTGTCCAATTTTTGTGACTTTTGTAATTTTAATATCCTGGGACAGTTTTATCAATACTGTCTCACTCACTCTTAGGCAGTGTAAACTTAAACTAGCCAGTATTCCAATGCAATGCAGTATTTCTGAATATCTTCTTTTTCCCCTACTTCTTTCAGCCTAATTGGAGGTAAGGTAAATATATTCCAATACCATTTTTTGTGACATCTATTTATGTTTAGTACAGCTCCTTTTGATTGGTTATTACCTATGTCACCTTGATTTTATATCTTTTGTACCCACCAACCAATGTCCCCTGATGAAATAAGGTGGGTGTGGAAACATGTTGGGACACTTTGTTGCTTAGGAATGAAGGTGAGAGTATTTTTTGTCTATATAATAAACTCTGGGACATCTTATTACCCATGAACTAAGGTGAGATCATATTTTGACGATAAAACTTACATTTAGGGCTACATAGGGTATATAAATAACAGGGATAGGATCCTGACGGAGACGTCCTTATTAGGACGAGAGCCCCGCTATATTAGGCAGGGTTGGTTAGTCATATAGTGACGGTTTATGGACAGTATTTATTATATACATCTGTCCCTTTCTTTCCCTGTTTCTTGTACACATTTGTTATTTATATTATTACATAGTGTAATTAACTGTAATTGCATATTCGGCTATGGTGTATATCGAATTATATTTTAGGATATATTTTTAATAAATAAAGGTTATTTTTTATTGATTATCCCTGTCCAGAGTTAATTTAGTATTATATCATCTTTTGTGGGGAATCTTGGACGATTTATGCCTATAATAACTATTAACATAGGTTAGAGTTGGATATAGTATTTCAATGTATCACATTTATCATAGTATTAATAAATCTGGCGCACGTTGAACTGTAAAGAACACATATTGAAATATGATTGCAATATTCTGGCACAATTGCCTTAATAAATATGCCCCATTATTGTTACCACATACAGAGCAATGCACATATTGATTGGCTGAGTAGTCAATGTTTTTACAAATGGAGTAACAGTTCTTGCGATTGTCACAAGTTTACCCTCTGTACTAAGTTAATCAGTGGTTCAATAAATGGACATGATTACCGGATCAAACACCTTATTTATTGTAATACAGCGTGAGTAGTTTATGGCATACACTGTGGTACATGTGAATTGCTGAATATTGGTTGTTCAAGTCGTAAAATAAGGATAAAGATCAGAGAACATATTTATGCGGATACTAATACAATTGTGAGAAATGTTTCACGTGTCCAAACAGTTCAGATTGGTGCATCAAGGAGATATATCTGATGTGAGATTTTTCAGAGTGGAAATAGTTACTACATTACCAGGCAACACGATGGCTCGGTGGTTAGCACTGTTTCCTTGCAGGGATGGGGTCTTGGGTTTAAATTCCACCATGGACAACATCTGCAAGGAATTTCTATGTTTTCCTTGTGTTTGTGTGAGAGTACTCTAGTTTCCCCCAAAAAAATAAAGATAAGTTCATTTGTATTTTGAGTTCAGGGACCCTTTGGAATGATAACCATCTCTATACAGAGCTATGTAACATAATGCCGCTATATCAATGAATAAAATAAATAAGTTACAAAATTGAGAAGATTATTTGATTTTAATATTAGGTACGAGTTTCCCTAAGAGTATGTTCACAAGGCGTGTTCTATCCGTGTGTACATACGTTTATAGAGGCGTGTTTAGATCCATCTTACGGACCCTAAATGGACCCAAACAAGCATCTAGCAAATAGCAGTGTATTTTTACATTGCTTGCAATGTAAAACACGTTTTCCCCCGTTGGGATGAATGAGGCGATGCGTGTTTATTTTGGTCTTTCGGAAGTGTCTTTCGGGATGGGGTCTTTCGGACCCGTTCAAAAAATTGTCATGCCCTTTTCTTAAATCTAAAAAGAGCAGCAGGGAGCCCTTTTTTAAAAATGTGGGTGCGTTCCCCTGCTGCAGCCAAACCCACCCAAAACCCCTTGCAGCGGTTTTGGGGATCCCTGTTGGATGTTTTTTAGATTCGGGGGGACGCAACGTTTTTGGATCGATTTTCGGATCCAAAATTGGATCCAAAAATGTCACGTGAACTTTACCCTAAAGCTACGTTACAAGAAAAGTGTCAAAAATGGCTTTCCAAAATTTTCCAAACAACATTTTGACACTTGCAGGACCACGTTTTTTGTCGCAGATTTGCACAAAAGTCACAGTCGGGTTTCGGATTTGCCATCGGCCCCGTACATTCATTGTATGGGGCCCCGACACCCAAACCCAAAGCGGAAACCTGCGGAATTTTAAAATATGTTGCTATTCCCCCATATTTAAAACCCCAAGGGGTAAAATACCCTTTTGGTGTATAGACTGCAGCATGGGTTTTTCATAGCTGTCTATGAAAACCAGTGTTTTGTGGGGAATTTTCGGCAGATTAAAAAATACAAAGAACTGAAAACCCGGGATTTAAAGCTCCCTTCCGTGTGGACATAGCCAAAGGGGGTTTTAAACCCAATAGCTTCAATGTAATTGGGTAGTTTTTGTTTTTTTTTAAATTTCTTTTGGTGTTTGTAAGGATTGTGATGTCTGTGTTGTTTGTGCCATAGAGGCAGAGTATTCAGTGGCCTGTGATTTCACTTATTGTCATGATGCACTTTAAAATTTCCCCCGCTCCGGATTGTGGAGGCTCGTACTCTGCCCCCCAAGTGCTCATTATACCTCTCCCTGCTCCTGTTTCCACCGCGGGGCTTGGAGATTAAAGGGGGATTCCCAATTCAGGGGTTTCTTTGGGGCCCCTTTCCCCCCTATTCCCCTCCCCCCAGTGTATTGGTGTGCTTTCCCTTTTGATTACTATCGTTACGTTTGCACTATTTGGACATTGACCCTTGTTGTGCCCAAAAGACTTTCTCTCCCTGTGGGTTGGGGCCTTGACCTTAGCAAGTAAATGCCATTTTTTGTTTGGGCTGTGTCTACGGGACCACGTCTCAGGCTGCACCTCTTGTAGCACTCTGAACCTCAGGGGGAACGTGCGATTTCCCAAAGTCGGGGGGAAAATTGGGATTTCCCCCTAGCAAAGCCCAAAACCTGCCTTGTGGTGGGCTTTGGTGAATATCGGGAGGCTCCTTAGACGCCGCTCCCTGGCGTGGTTCAATAAGTCATCTCTCACAGTGATCCAGAAGATCCATTACCATCCCCATTGCCCATTTTGAAAAAGATTAAGGAACTGGGGGGGGCCAAAAAAATGCAATCAGCGGGCTTAAAGGGGAAAACTGTTGGGGTTTAAATAGTCCGTTATTTATTGGAAAAAACTGAAAAAAAATTTGGGGGGCTATATGGTTTAAGTTTTTTAATTTGTCCAACTAAGGACTGTGTGTACAGAACCAAGGCGCTGATCACTATACTTTAAATTATGTACCACAAGACAGTGGTGGAGGAGTGTTTAGAGGCTCATGGGCCCACACGGTTGAGCTGACTACACGTGCACTTCTATAGCTATAGATGAATGATGGTGCATGGCGATTGGGCACATTGGAGTACATTTTGAAGGTTGATGACTGTCAGTATGAAGACATAGGTAACAGGGGCTGAATAAATTTGCACCTGTTTTTTTCCCCAAAAGGAATCATTAAAAAGGCCCCCTTTACACGAATAAACAAATATGGTGGGTTTTTCCCCGGAGGAGGGGTGGGCCGCCTTTCTCCGCGATGAGCAGAGAAAAGCCCTTCCATTCCCCTTTCATTTGCACTTATGAAACCGAAAATGGAGGGGAAAACAAATGTGTGTCGAATGTGGGTTCGGGGGGGCCCGCGGGCGGAAAAACCGTGCAGTGGGGACTGCTGCACGGGTTTTCCATAGAAGCACGTTGTGCTTGTTTGTGGCCGGTTTTTCAGGCGGTCTACAAAACTGCAAACCATCTGAAAAACCATCCGCAAACCCATGCCGTGGGGACATGCCCTAACTCTACTTTCCTGCAGTCCATGGCACCTAAAAAATACCGTAAAAAACCCCTGTTTTAAAAACGGGCATACAGGTTATACTTTCCCCCCTTGAAGTAAAAACAGGATTAAGCTTTAGTTCTTATTTTTAAATTTTGGAGTGATGTTAGGGGAAAAAACCATGAGGGGGCGGGGTTAACCTTTTTTTCCCCAGGGCCCAACTAAATTCCCTATAAGGGTGCGTCCACACTGCATGGTTTTCAGTTGGTTTTTCAGATGTCTTTCAGATTTGAAAACCATCTGAAAAAAATGTCCCCTACCCCCATGACTTTAATAGAAAGCCCACCAGTTTTTAAAAACCTGCACTTTTTTTTTTACTGGACGGACTTTTACACTGCCAGTGTTCTGAAAAACTCGGGAACATGCATATTCTTCCTCCAGGTTTATGGAATGAAAAGGGGTAAGGACGAAACCACAAACTGTGGACAAAAAACCACCCCCAAAGAAATAGAAGATAAAAAAAAATTTCTGATCTTTTTTCAGAATCCGATGGAATTTTTTCTATTCTTTGTGGAGGGACCCAAATGCTTTTCTAAATAGGGTTTTAAATGAAATTTGGGCACTACTGAAACTTCAAAAAGGGTTGCCTTAAGTGGGGAAACTGATTCATTTTTAATACACTTTTTCCCACTTGAGAAAATTTTTTTTAAAAAGCTTTTGTCTCAATCCCAGTTTCCCTTACCCTCTAAGGGGGGGCTTGGAGGGCCAAAAGGGGGAGTAGGGGAAAAAACCGTCAGCGACCCCTGGTTATGGTTTCATGGGCTGTTTTTCCCAGGAGAAAAAGTCTTTCCAGTATGTAAAGTTATTTAAAGTAGTAAAAAGTGTCCCAAAAAATTATAAAACTCCCCCGGGGGCCCCAGAAACCCCAGCCCAAAACAAGTAAGAATATGTATGTGGGTTGGGTTGGACACTGTCCTTCTTCTCCTGATGTGAATGTGTCCCTTTTTGGAGAACTTTTTTGGGATCTTTTTTGTGGGTATATTATGTTGGTGTTTATGCTATGTTGTTGTAAGTGTTCTGTGTTTTTAGTGTGCCCATAGCATTGTCTGACTACCTTTGGTAGTGAGTGGCAGTGGGATGATGTCGTGCTCTGTGGTACCATCATGCCATGGTGATTATTGGTTTCTTTTGCTGTCAGAATGCAAGAGGAGTTGACCATGTAGGCCTAAGAAGAGCTTGACACTTACAATGGTGGGGTAAGAAGGATACTATTTAGTGCAGTGTTTTTCTTCAGGGAAAAGGAAATGTTTGGGTTGGGAACCCCTTGGGGAAATTTTGGAGAACCAGCCCCCGGGGAGAAGTTGGATTTACATTTTTATCCGGAAAGGGTTTCCCTTTCCCGTATCCCGGATGTCTGTAATATTTTGCAAAACGGGAAAAAATTTTAAAAGGGGAAATGGGATGAATGGGGGGTGCGCCCAAATTTTTTGGGGGTGCATTGAGCCAAACAAGCTGGGTTTTAGCCCCGTTTTAGGGGTGTTTGAAACCGTCATTCAGCAAAATTTGCCCCCTTTGTCTCAAAACAGGGCACTTTTTTTTAATGTGGGACGTGCTTAGCCAGAATCATACAATGCGCCGAAAATGCAAAAAAGTTTGGCATGAAACTGTGGTACAAATCCATACTAGTTTCGAAGTGGTATGGCTGACACTACCTTGAGCATGGGACACATTTTTGAAGTGCTGTGAGACACCCTTTATTTTACATTTGTCAGATTTACACTATTAAAAAAAAAAAAGATAGGAAATGGAAAATTGGCCCAGGTTCATAATGTCACCCTTAAATTTTATCATTAATTTAAATTAACTTTTTGGGAAAGTCCGGTTTAAAAACTTGTTATAGATGATGTAAAAACGTGAAAAAAAATAGCTCCCTCTATGCCCTCAGCAATGGTAAGGTAGGGGGAAATTGTTTTTTCAAAGATTATAAAGGGTTGTTCCCCCCGGCACAGGTTTTCAGTCGGATTTAGGGAAAATTTTCGGTTTTAAAGCTGTCTTTTAAACCGACTGTCAAACCCTTTTTTTTTTGCTTTAAAGGAAAATCCCCAAAAGCACCCCGGGTTTTCTGTGGGGGGAGTTTTTAACACCCCCGGCATTCCGAAAAAATGGGCCCGGTTTTCGGGAGAAAAATGGGAAACATGTGGGTGCGAAACGAAAGCTTGGGAATTTCAAAAATGGCCCCACAGAAGCCCCCACCCGCCCTGCCAAAAAAAAGACCCAAAATACTGGTCAGTTTTTTCTGGGAAAGGGAATTTTGGGATTTGTCGTGTAAACACCCCTAAAAAGGGGTTTTTGCCTGCTGAAAACCCTTTTGAGTGATTGTTATTGATAGGTGATATGGGTATCAGGGGAAGGGCTGAGACTGAAAAAAAAAGCCTTAGCCCCTAAAACCCCCACCAAACCCCCAAACAAAATTTTGTTAAAATTTAGTTATGCATTTGTCAGCCCTCGCCACTTTTAAAATAAAAAAACTATAATACCAAAAAAAGAAAGTAAAAATTCGTATAGAAACCCCAATCAGGATGGGGATGTGCATTCTTACAATTCCCGGTGAAGTGTACACTGCCACTTTGAAACAGGGGTGCCAATAAAGGGAGTAAACGTTCAGGTGCCCTAATCAAAAAAGGGGGCCCCCCTGATATGTTAAAAAAAAAGGAAAATAGTAATGGGGGGGGGTTTTATTTGGGTTTGGCGGTTTGGGGCCCGAAAAGGTTAATAGTTACATAGTTGTACCCGGGTTTAAAAAAGACACTGTTTTTAAACAAGTTCAACCAAGGGTGGGGGGAAAAAGTGGGTGAAGGGGGGAGAGGTTAAAGGAAATTTTTAAAGCCTTGTTTTCCCCTATTATTTTAAAAAGTTTGGAACCCCTAAGACAAGAAAATAATTTTGCTCTATTTTGGAAAATTTTCCCTTTTGATTTTCCCCGATTTTCCATCGACTGGATGGGAGGGAAATTTTTTTTTTAGTTTTTTGGGAGATATCTAAGGCCCTTTTTTGAAACTCGCCAAAATGTTTGTGTGCAAACTCCCCCGGGCAGGTATTCTTAAAATTTCTTTTTAATTTGGGGAAGAAAAAGCTTTTCTCCTCTGGGGGACAGAATTTCTTTCTCTAGTAAGGAAATGTTCCCTTTTTCTTTTGAGGGGGGCTTTACATGGGAAAAAAGCTTTTCCCCCTTTTTTTTGTAAGGGGTAAATTTTTAAAAATTATATTTAATTTTAAACAAAGTCCCCCAAAACCATCTTTTTTTTTCAAGATAAGTTAAATTTTTTTTAACCCCCCTCATAAATAAGATGCTTCCCGGACATCTGGGTTTCATTCCCTTTTAAAAGGAAAGTAAGCCAAAATGACTAAACTTAAATGGCGCCCCAGGCCCCTTTCAAAAACCCTACTTATAAGGGTGCGACCTACAGCCCCTTCCTTCACTTTACAGTGATTGGCTGCAGACTCAGCCATGATTTCACCCTCTGTCAGCCCTTTTTTTGATTAAAAACATCTTAACTTTACTTTTACCCCTTTAAATTTTTTATTACAAAATTATAACAGTATACACTAGGTTTATAGAGAGGTCTGGGATTCATTTGGTGGGTTTAGTGGGGTTAAACACTTTTTGCCCTTTTTCAGTGCTGGATCCACCCAAAAGGGCACCATCTGTAAAAGGGGTTTGTTTTTTTTTCCCCTTTTTTAGTGGGGGTTTTCCTCCAATTTCCCAAACTCTCTAAAAACATACTGATAGGTTAATCTGGAATTTAGACTGAGAGCCCCAAAAGGGACAGGGAGTAACTACAGCACTGTGGAATATAATAGCTCTATATAAATTAATCTTAATGGCAGCAGTTGTTCTAGCAATAATATAGCAGGCAAACTTTGGCACATTGACTGTTGCATTAAATTACATGATGAACCATTCTTGCATTGCACTAGTCTAAGCCATTTTTTTTACTTTTTTTGTTTTGCTTCTTTTTTTATTGCACATAAATTAATGTTTAGTTCATGGGACTAGATTAAAAATTTAAAAAAAGGAAAAAATCAAATTTCTTAAACGAAAAAGATTTTCCCGGGGTAAAAAGGGGAAAGGGGAATTAAAAATTATGAATACTTTGTGATTAAATTAAAAAAAACAACCTTTATTGTATGCTTTTAAATAACGTAGATAAAAAGCCAAAACCCCATTTCCCCTAATGTTCGTAAATCGGATATTTTTTTAGGATGCTGTTGGTAAAAAGGGTACCCCACTGAAAAATATTGCAAAAGATTTTTAAGGTTTTTGGGTTTAAAAATTTTTCCCATTTATTTGCTATTGTAGTTGGGGAAAAAAAGTTTAAAATCCATAAAACAATTGTTTTTTGTCCAAAAAATTAAAATTTATCCCGCCAAAAAATTTTTTTTGAAGTTTTTGTTTCTTTTCTAGGGTGGGGGAAAACAGAGCAGTGGATATATGACAGTGAACATTTTTAAAAATTTTTAGCTATTTTGGATACATGAAAAAAATTTGGGGCTTTAGGCAAATTTTTTACCCCAAAATACAAGGCCCATCCACCCCGAAAAAAGGGGACCCCGTTTTTGATGGGGGGCCGCATGCCTTTCATCTAGTTGGTGGCTTTTCAGGCCCCCCAGTTTCCGGGAATTTAAGGTCCCAGCTACATTCTGTTCTGATATAAAAAGGGGCTATGTGGGTTTGGGGGGATGCACAACTAAAATGGGACTGCAAAAATGCAACCCAAAGGTTTTTGGGGAAAAGACATTTTTTATTGTTATCAAATTTTAAAAAATTTTTCTTTATGGTTTTTTTTTAAAATATTTTTTACATCTATGATCTGCTCTATTTTAACACTGCCTGCAGCCTGTACATGTGCTCCCTAATCCAGGTCAATAACTAATACAAGTCAATCTCCTTAACTACAGAATCTACCCCTCGAAATGTAAAAAAATTGGGTTTTCTGGCTACAATAAGTGGACAGTTTGAATATCCCACAAGAATAAGCTTATTACCGTACCTAGCCCTTAGTGAATCTAGAATTTATCATAGGGAAGGAAAAACCCCTCCAAATTGGGGGAGTATGGTGGGCCCCTGATGGGAAGTGTAGGGACTATGCCCAATATCATCTTAACTAGGCTCCAAACAGCAGTTGTGATATATGGTTTTATTCTTTTTTTTCTTTTCCAAAATTTTTGCAGATTTGTGTATCAATTTTTATCATTATTTCAACTATGCCATTTCCATATTTCTTAAAGGGGGGGTTCAATAATCGATTTCCCCTTTTCTTTAGTCCTGTTTTTTTTGTTTCATTTTTTAAATTTTAGGTAAGGGTTTTTTTGGGTTCTACTGTCTACTATGGCCTGCCCCTGACAAACGGGAGATAAAAACAGGTCTGTAGCTTAGCGACCTGAGGAGCTGATGCAGCCCATTTCAAAAAGGGGGTTTTCAGATTGGTAGGACACTGTTTTAAAAAACACATATTGCAAAATGACTTGTTTTTGCAAGATCTTTCACATAAAAAGCAATCCTTGTAGTGAGACAACCCCTTTAAGTATACATTTAGTTAATTGTGATAATATTTTAAGTATATCCTTTGTGTTGTATATGTCAGTAATTTCCTCTCAATCTATGTTCATACTTTTTTTTGTTATTCATATGCAGTATAATGTATATAATTACGTCGATACTGTATTTATCCTGCCTTACTTATTCACAATAAACTTTATTTGTTGAACAAAATCTCCTTAACTACCAGATATTATATAAACTAGAGCTCTGTATCTCAATGCACTGTTGAAACAAATCTGTGATTAAATATACCACCGCCCATTTCAAGGTGTCACATTTTTAGAAAACTATCCATTATAACACTATGGCAGCAGTTTATGGATGGTATATTTGATGACAAGTTGCCCTTAAGACAATTTATACTACTTACAAAAAGTTAGGTATATTTGGCTTTTGGTTGAAATTTCTGGATGAACATAAAGGGCGACATGTGTAATTTTTGGCTCCCAGGTGCATTTTTTTGCACGCATTATTAGCGTAGAATGTGCCTGAATCTATGAACCTGCTCTATTGTGGGTCATAGATTTAGTGCTTTCTAGCTACAAAGCGACACTTCTGACTCAGGTAAACCACTTTTAAGGTGGTTTACCTGTTCCAGCAGTAATGCACGTGGATTTGCCGTACTGAAGCTATAAATCTATAAATCTTTGTAATGCACCTGATATTGGAGTGTGTCTGGTTAAAAATAGAGTAAATGAGGCTAAACGAGTTTTCTGGATAAAAAGATGCCAGACTTCTGGCGCAGCCCGGTTCATACATGTCACCCAAAAAGTCTTGAATTTTTTTTTTAAATGAACTAAATGAGACTATCTCATAACTTTAAAATGCACATGTCCAACTGTTCAATGTTTCAGCATCTCTAGCAAGGAGCTAAATGGCAAAATTCGATTTGAATTGGGCTTTAAACAGTCCTCCTCACCATGCTGTTAACATTTTTACATCATGAGACCAAGACAACACCTTACTTTTTATCAGCAGTACCTCGCCAGTGCGAGGCTTCAAGCAGACTGCTCTAAGACTGAAGTGGCCACTGGGCTTATTTTCACAGAGTGTCACCAGCAGGTTGCAACAGAGATACAAGGAGACTGGAAGAGTCACAGAAAGGCAAAGAAGTGGACGTCCTTTGGCTACATCACACACTGATGACTGCTCCATTGTAAACAATTCCCTGTGGAACCAGATGATGAATGCCGCACAACTCCAGGCATATTGAAGGGAGGTGTGAAGCATGCAAGTGTCACGTCAGACCATTCAAAACTGTTTACATCAGCATGGTCTGTGTGCTAGATGACCAGAAAGGGTACCTGATTACACCACCAGGCACGGGCATCATCATGTTGCATGGACCAGGGAGCATCTACGCTGGAAGAGGGACCAGTGGTCCACAGTGCTGTTCAGTGATGAAAGTCGATTCACTCTGAAAAGAGATGATGCCTGCCAATGATGCTGGAGACATCAAGAAGAGTGCTATGCATTACCCACTGTTGTCACAAGACAAGCTTTTGGTGGTAGTGGTGGTGTTACAGTGTGGGCAGATGTGTCTAGTCATTACAGAACTGCCCTACACTTTTTGAATGGTACAGTGACAAGCCTCTACTACTTGAATAACATAATTAATCCCGTCATTGTGCCTCTAAATGAACAACATAAGGCTAATTTCATCTTCATGGACGACAATGCTCCAGTTCATCGAGGTCACGTCATTAGGGAACGGTTGTTGGAGACTGGGCTACCACAAATGGAGTGACCTACACTTTATCCAGATCTGAGTGCCTTAGACAACCTGTGGGATCAGCTAAGTCGCCGTGTAGAAGCTCGTAACTCTGTTCCCCTGAACCTCAATGACCTGAGGGGTCCCCTTCAAGAAGAGTGGGATGCCATGCCTCAGCAGTCAATAACTCGACTTGTGAAGAGCATGAGACGTCGCTGTCAAGCTGTAATTGATGCTCAAGGTCACATGACACGTTATTTAGACATTGACAATTGTTGATGGTGTATACCCTCCAGTGTTGTTGACTTTTGTTTCATTACATTGTTTGAGATGAGAAAATCAGCATCGCATGCTACAACTTAAATGACCGACTTTCAGGATAAAATATCACTATAGCGTGAATTTTTTAAATTTTCCATAAATTACACCCAAAAGCCAAATATCTCTTAATTTTTTTGAGTAGTGTATTATATGTTCATGTAAGTCCTGTGCCTTTTTGATGCTAATCTTGTTACTAGCCCCTACACCAACCCTAATTCTAAATTGGGGATTAGGGGTTTTTATGCATTTTTACTTATGAAGTTACAGTTCTGCAATAAATTCCAGTCCGGTATCATTTCCAGTTAACATAACACAAGCCTTATGGTTCACCCTAATACCTATATTATATTAACTGAAAGTGACACCGGACTGGATGTTCATGCGTAAAAACGCATAGAAAACCCTAACCCGAACTTAAGGTAAGGGTATGTTTATACAGCGAAGTACACCCTGCAAATATGGTGAAATCATTTACAAGTTCAGCACTCATTGAATGCTGTGTAGAATGATCATTGTGGGACAACAATTTTATGATCGTATTTCTCAGCGCATAAAAAGAATGACTTGTCACTACTTTCAGGCACTTGGGCCGAGAAATATAAAAGTGTATGGAGCAGAAAGCTGCCTCGGCCCATTGCGCGTTGAAAGTACGTGCTTGCAAGTGTGTACTTTTATCAGCGCTAACGAAGATGTATTGCGGCGCTTACCTGTGCGTGTCTCAATGTGCCGTGTGAACATACCTTTAGAGTAAAAATTCACTTCAGAACGACCTGAATCAAATCACTGAGATTCAGGTTGAATTTGCCATGTACATATTATAAATCGCCATTGAAAAATATCTTTGGAGTACTCCCTATGACCTATGTGGAAGCTGTTCAACTTCACTATGTACCAATACAATATATCATAGGTCATATAATTAGAATTTCTTCATCAAGTTCTATTTATTTCTTGCATATCAAAGCTTAAGCAACACGCTTCATAACACACTCAAGTTTGAGAAAGGGGTGGAATTACCTCGTAACGTCGCACAGGTGTGTGGATTTTCTGCTGGCGTCCGACATTTCCCTCGCTATCCCCTTGGCACTGCAAAACTGGATACTGAAAGGACTTTATTCCGCTAACACTTGAGTATACCACCTTTTACTACATTCATCTAAACTTTATGAAGTGTGTTGTTTAAGCTTTGATATGCAAGAAATAAATAGAACTTGATGAAGAAATTCAACGAAGGAATTATATGGCCTATGATATATTGGATTGAATTTGCCATGTATCCTGACCAGACCTAAATTCCAAGCCCATCATTATTTCTAGTGATTAGTGGGGATCCCAATAATGGAGTATCCAGTGATCATATATGTATCATCTTGTGATTAGGTGATGAACATATTTCATCTGATAACCCTTTTATATGCATACGGGGTTTGAAAAAGTATTCATACCACTTGACCTGTACTTCATTTTTAAACATTACAGCCACAAACTTAAATGTATTTTTTTGATAGAGGAACACAAAGTAGCAAGGATTTGTGAATGTAAAGAAAATAATATGCGCTTTTCCACATTCTTTGCAAATTGAAAAATTCTAAAGTGTGATATACATCTGTATTCAGCTCTCTTGAATACCTTGTAAGACCACCATCCCCCAATGACAGCTGCGTCTTTGGTGGTGTCCCTTCCGTTTTGACATTATGGCGGGAAATTTTCCTTATTTTTTTTGCAAAAAAGCTTAGCCCCGCAGTTTGGGTTGGTGAACAGAAATTTTTAAAAGCCCTCCTCAGATTTAAAGGGGTTTTTATTTGACGGGCCCATTTTAACACACGAATAAGCTTTCATGTAAACCATTTCATTGTAGCTTTGGCTGTATGCTTAGAGTCGTTGTTCTAGTCTTAAAGGGGTTGTATCATTTCATTAAATTGTCTTCAGAATAAGGGGACAGTGAAAAAAGAAATTTTTTGAAATTAGATGTCTTTGCAAAACGGTTTTTTATCACAGGATCCCTTATCTTCTGTTTTGCTTCATGATATCGTGCTGGCGGACCCTCCCCTTTTTATTCACTAGAGAGAGCTCATTTAATTCTGTTCGCCACCGGTTGCAGTATTTAAGGCTTGCATTTCTACTTTCATAAAGTAGGGGGCCCGGGACATTTCACTTGACAGCAGAAGAAAAAATAATATGCAGCTGTTTCCACAATCAGGGAAAAAGCACAATTATGTTCGATCCTGCCTCCCTGCATGAAGGGAGATCGTGCCATTCATAGAAAATGAATTCAACTGTAATAAATTCCGCTGTGAGAGGGAAGAGATCGTGCTAGTTAGATTGAATGCAGCTGGGTTGTTACAGCCGTCTTTTCTTAAAAAATAAACCCCAATCTTGCAATTTTCTGGGTATTGCAGTAAACCCCGTCTTTTTATTATAATTGTGCCCCCTCACCTTTGTACCATGTTCAAGCACTACAATGTCCTTCCTGTGCTCTGGTGCCCAAAACTTTACACAATATTCCATGTTTGGTCCTAACCATTGACGTGTATAATGGGATAATAATGTTCCCAATCATGTGCATCTATGCCCCTTTTAAATACAACCCATGATCTTCTTTCCTTGCCTGCTGCTCCTGACACTGGCTGCAACAGTCAAGTGTTACTGTCCACCAGGATGTCCCAATCCTCTCCATTTCACCTTTTAACCCAGTGTTTTTTTACCATGTAACATGTCATCATGTAATGGATTTTTCCTCCCCATGTGCAATAAACCTTGCATTATCAGTGTTATAACCTCCATCTGCCCTTCTCTGCCCCAGGCCCTCCAACCTATCCCTTTGTAAATAACACAATATCCCATTGTGATGGATTGCTATATAAGTTCGTATCATCTGCAAAGATCGATATCTAATGTGTCAATCCCTGTGTATAGATCATTTAAGAAAATATTAAAGAGGATAGGGCCCAATACTGAGCCCTGTGTACCCCACTATAACAGGGATCCAGTCTGAGTAATGACCAGTTAATTACCACCCTTTGTTTTCTATCAGTGAGTCAGATGCTTACCCACTTGCACACAATTTCCCCCAGTCCAAGCATTCTCGATTTTATTTACCTACCTTTTATGTGGAGCAGCATCACATGCTTTTAGAAAAATCTACAATATATGACATCCACGGCCTCACCCCGATCCAGTCTGAACTAAATTCCTCAAAGAAGCTGATGAAATAGCCTGACAGGACCGATCCTTCATAAACCCAGCTGGATACGGCGTTATACAATTATTTTCAGTGAGATATGTTTCTGGATTAGCATCTCTTAGAAAACCTCAAACATTTTAATATATCAGCTGCAAATAATAATCCCTGTTATAAACATAACTTTTAACTAGACATCTAAAAATCATTAATATCTAAACCCCTATATATTACCACTGCAAACCTAAGATATACAGCAACTGTGCACAATCCTCAGTGTAGAAATCGCCCCGCTTAAGAGAGCGCTCCGCTTTAATGAACAGACATGATCACTACATGCGTGTATAGAACATCCTTTAAAATCCCAGCTATCCCTACGCGTTTCCCCATACACTATTAGGTGTTCAACAGGGGAGTTCAAAATTTCTCTCCCTGTGGAAAAAGAATACGCTGATATACAACGCATATTACATACAACACATGTACTCCCATTCAGGTTAGATAAGTATCCCCTTATCATGGGTGCCACGTACTAGGAGGAGCTGCGAATAATCATCTTTTATACCAGGCAGCACTTAAGCTAAGTATCAGTCCACTTATCTAACCTGAAAGGGAAGTACATGAGTTGTAGTATATGGCGTGTATAAATCGTATTCTTTTTCCACAGTGAAAGAATTTTTTAATCCCTTGAAGAACCCTACATATGTATGGGGGAAACGCGTCGGGATAGCTGGATATTAAAGGTTTCTATAACCATGTAGTGATATTGTCAGTCATTAAGCTGACCCTCTATATCGGGGCGATTTACTCCCACTGACGGATAGCGCACAGTATGCTGTATCATCTAGGTATTGCAGTGGTAATATAAGTGGTTTAGAAATTAATATTTTAGATAGTCTAGTAAAGTTAATGTTTAACCAGGATTATTATTTGCAGTGATATAATGGTTTTAAAATCCAGCTTTTCAGTAATAAATATGGTAGTATTGTACTTCAAACATTTTTACGCCACAACAGAGGTTAAGCATACCGCCTATATCCAGGATCACTTTTTGCCCCTATTTAAATATGACACTACATTTGCCATGCGCCCATCGCTTTGAGGGATATACCCCGTATATTATAGCAGAACATAAATATTAAGAATAGGGGCCTATCATCACAAGTACTTAACTCCCTTAGGACACGTGTATGCCATCAGACCGGGTGATATTGTCTATTTTAAATTTCCTAAGGCGGAACTGAACTTCTTCCTGAGTTAGACAATAAACATTTGAAGGTTGGATTTTACCTCCTCCCTATGCTCATCAACAGGAAGGACCTCCTCTCGGTAAATACAGAGGAGAAGAAATTGTTTAAAAGGATTGCATTTTTCTCATCGCCCTCTACAATCTCTCCCTCAGTACTTTGAAAGGGCCAACATTATTTTCTTTTTAATCATTTTACTATTTATATAGTTAAAAAATATTTTGGTGTTAGATTTACTTTTTATAGCAATAAGTCTTTCTGTCTCCAGCTTTGCTCCTTATCTTAATTTTATACAATTTATATTTTTCCCTCTTGCTTCTTAGCGCCTCTTCACTGCCCACCTGATTTAGTAGGTGAAATGCTTTATTTTTGTTATTTAATACCCTCTTTTACTACCCTGTGATCCACATGGGGTATTTTTCCTGTTATAATAAATTTTTTTACCATAAGGTTTGTACCCCACTCACAGTGGCGCCTAGGATGTTTTTAAATTTCCATTTATTATTTGTTTCTGCCAAATTGTAAACACCTTGTCCCAGACATACGGTTTAGGGCCTCCTCTAATGCAGAAAAAAATTAGCCTTCCTAAAATTCAGTGTTTTTGTGGCTCCTGACAAAAAACTATATTGAAGTATTAACGAAAATTTCATATATTAATGGGGTCACTATTTCCCCAGGTGCCCCTCAACCTGAACTTTGTTACTCTGTCAGTCTATTAGTGAATATTAAGTCGGAGAAGGGCCCTATTCCTCTTGTTGTTTCTTGCACCATATTGGCAAAGGAAAATTATCATTAGTTATTGACAAAAACCTTTTCCTTAAATGAGAGCTACAGGTATTCAGATTCCCAATTATGACTGGATAGTTAAAGACGCCCATAAAACAACCTCATTCTGATTAAGTGCCTCATCTATTTGCGCTGAGGTAGTACATCGTTGCCATGGGCTCTGATATATATTGGGGCCTTATAGCAGACCCCTATTTAGTATTGTATTGTTATTGTTACCCCCATGTATATTTACCCATAATGATTCCACATGTTCAATACGCTATACCTATATCGTCAGCAGTGTTGCTCAACAGGATTTTTACATAGAGGACACCTCCCCCTTCCAGTGTTATGGTCACTTCTAAATAGACTTAACCCTGTAAGTATTAACTGCCCAGTCGTCGCTCTCTCCAGCCATGTCTCATTTATACCACTATGTCAGATTTTATCTTCTGCAATTAATATTTATAGTTCATATATATTTTTGGTCCAGACTCCTGGCATTGTCAGCATGCAATTAAAAGATTTGTCAGTTTTTATTCCTTTCTCCTTATATTCTTTGTTAACTATTGCTACACCACCACCCCCACTCCCACCGCCCTGATTTATACTAATACCCCGCTCCACTTCTCACTATCTTGAACGCTAAATGTGTAGTATTATCCCAGCCCTTCCTAGCATTTTGTCCCCAATACAGCTGCACCCTCCCCATTTAGTTGCATCCCGTCCTAGCATGAGAGTCTGTAAGCCAAGACAGAAGTCAGCCCAGTTCTCCAAAAACCCAAATCCCCTTTCCTACACCATTTATGAGCCACTTATTCACTTCCTCTAATCTCCGCTCTGCCTCTCTGTGTGGCCCATGGAACAGGTAATATTTCTGAAAATATTACCCTGGGGGTCCTTGCCTTGACTATTTGGCCTAAGTCCCTGAAATCAATTTTAAGGACACTCCACCAACCTCTTACTTTGTCAAAGATGGCCAATTGGACCAAGACAGCTGGATTCTCCACCATAACACCCACCCAGCAATACTGTCGAGCCTGATTCCGTGATAAGTTGAACTCGGGCCCCTACAGGAAACAACCTCCTGTTTCGACTAACCCGGTCCTTTGTGGCAGATTGCATAATCTGTGGCCCTTATAATGGAGTCCCCACTACTGAGCACCTTCTAGCCTGCTTCTGCACACTCTATTCTACCTATCTTACGGAGCAAGACAGGGTAGTGTCTTGCTGCAGCAATGCTATTCTGAGCCGACATCCCCTCTCATCCACCAATCTGCAAATATGTTGGGTGTGCCAGTTTTCAGGACTAATCGCCAACGATTATAGGCCCTCTAACCCATCTTTCTAACTGATACCCCAGCACTGCCTCATGTTCCCTGCAGCTTCCATGCTACCATCCTCCCCAGCATCTACACCTGCTAGTGATTGCCAGTGAAGCAAGCAACTCGATTCCAAGTTGGCAATGGATCCTCTGGTTGCCACTTGCTCATTAGATCCAGATCCGGGCTTCTAAATTGCATGTCACAACATCCTCGCACAGCATATGACCCTCGAACTGTTGGTCAAGGATGGTATGGCATTGCAACAGGTTTTGCAGCCGGACAGCATTAGTCCAACTTCAGGAACTCATGTGTTGATAGTTACCAAAAGATATACGATACAATATGAAAAATCTGTATAATACAGCCCTTTCTAAAGCTCCAAATCTAAAGTCCCCAATAATAACTCCCACACTTAAGCAAAACGACACACTTAGAACAAAAAAACACACTTGCATGCTCGGATTACTCGCTAGTCTACTTAGCTTTTAACCCTTTGATCCAAAGCAGTTCAGCAGTGCAGCAGCAATCTCTCCTTGAGAAGGTAAAGGCCTTCAATTGTGAGTAAACAGGATTAAAAACGATCATATGTAGGATAAGGTCCCATTCACATCACTTTATCAAAGCGTAGTAGACCTAACTGTTTTGACTGACACATAAAACGTATTTGATCATGAAATAGAGAAAAGTCTACGTCCCCAAAAGCAGACCTACTTTCTTCGCATAAATAAGATACACAATTTGCCAGGGCAAGTAATGTCATACATTTACCAACCACCATCCATTTATTGTGTACACTGTAAAAATAAAAATTTTAATGAAAGGACCAATTTAAGTGTCCATTAAAATAGAAGTAGGCTCTGCTCATTATACAACATTAACTTGAACCTTGAAGATTCCAGTATACTAACTTAAGGGTAAGATGCCTTGCGAGAGCACTTTATTATAGCACCCACCCAACATGTTCCAATGATTGGAATCCTCATAGGTTAATGGGGAAAATGAGGACACCACATCAATGGCAAAACATGTTGGGGCATGTGAATTTATTTTTTAGTCGATTAGGCATGTGCTATAATAAAGGGTTTATGATTCTGTCAGGCACTACCATAAGGGGTCGTCACACCAACAGAGGATGATTGCTTTTTATGATTTTCAAAAAGAAAAGATCTTCACAAAACAAGTCACCTTGCAATAATTCCATGTAACAGTATCCTACCAATTCTAGAGTAATCCTCCAATTGTATGAGCTGCAAACAGCTCCTTAGGGTCGCTATAAAGCTACAGTCCAACAGCAGAGTAAAACGTGGCAGGCTATCTTTAAATTGCAAAACATGAAGAAAATATATTAAAACGAAAGTCCCAAAAATACAGAACTTGAATGACAGCAGTTGTGACTACTTGCGATTAGGTGGCGAACATTCCATAGTAAGCGGTCTAAGAGATGTTGACGACGTATTTTCAACTGCGAACGCGACTGTCATTAGCACTGGTCGCTGCTCCGGCTTTGGAGCACGCAGTACCCTGACAGGCGGCGCGTGGGCTCAGTGGGCGTAACGAGAACGTTTCGGGGACCTCCCCCCGTTTCCTAAGCATACTGTCAGAAGAAAACATACGACTTACAACATCCTATAACCGGCTTACAATGGAATGTTCTCCACCATAATCGCAAGTAGTACAACTGCTGACATTAAGTCTTTTTTTAGGGACTTTTTAATAAATTTTCTACAGTTTTTGCAATTTAAAGAAGCCTGCCATTCTTTCTCTGCTGTAGACGTTGTTGAGGGTTGAGGACCCTGGCTAAGGCAGACTGCCTAATAGCGGTGCTTTGTACTTATATGGAAAAGTAGCTACGTTGAAAAATAGGATGCATCGCTATAATGCTACAGACCTGTTCAATCTCACATGATAGCAGCCAAGCATTGTTGCTATAAGCTACAGACCTGGGTTTCAACAGTAGCCCTAGAAGAAGCCAGTAAACACACCCCTAAATTCATGAAACCAAGAAAACAGGACAGAGGTAAGAGGAATCAAAGTAGTTACACAACCCCTTGAACTTTACATTGAATCTTCCATGGTTCAACAAACAGTAATATCTATAGTGTTTTGGGTATGCGGAAAAGTTAATCAGTCCCCTTTTAATTTTCACTCTTTGTATTATTGCAGCCAATTGGAAAGATCAAAAAGTTACTTTAATTTGCATATTAATGTAAACTGCATCCCTCATTGAAAGAAAAAACAGAAATTTAGATATTTTTGCTAATTTATTAACCCTTAAGGACCCGGCTATATTTTTGGAGACACGTACGTTTTTCCTCCTCGCCTTCTGAACGCCAATAACTTGCTTTAATTTTTCCACCTACATAGACACATTTAGGGCTTTATTTTGCGGGACAAAAGTGTACATTTCAAAAGTGTTTTTCACTAAAACTAAGAAGATACTTGGGAACCGCAAACCAATTCCAAAGGGACAAAGTTGTGAAAAAAAATTATTTTCGCCATGTTTGCGGGGTTTTGCTGTTACGGCGTTCAATCTTCAGTAAATATAATGTGTTATCTGTATTCCTACAGGTTGATACGCATTACCCGGCAATACCAAACATTTAGGGTTTCGCGTTATGTTTGGGTACCCCGTAAAAAAATTCCCAACCGAAACATTTTCTATTTTTGAAATTTGCACCACGGCGCCAAATGTGAGACACATAACTTTTTTGTACTAACAAACCTACGGCCATCATGAGGGGAATTTTTGCGGGCCTGAAGTGTACTTTAATCGCTAGCAGTTTGGAATTCATCGACTTTTTGATCTTTTTTATCCATTTTTTTTGAGTGAGAAAAATGACGCAAAAAAAAGCAAGTTTTGCCGTTAGTAGAATTTTTTTTCTTCTAACGGTGTTTAGCGTGTGGTAAAAATATGTAATATTTATATAGAACTGACTTTTTTCGGACGCGGCGATACCAAAATAATTTGTACTTTTTTTATTATTCTTAATGATTAATATTGTAAAATGGGAAAGGGTGGGTGAATTTACTTTAAATACTTTTTTTTTGTACTTAAAAACTTTATTTATTTATTTTTTTACTGTAAAAATTTAGTCCCCCTATGGTGCGGGACCACTAGGGGGTGCGATGTTAAATACAACCTAATGCATTGTCAAAAGCAATGCATATGCTACAAACCATGGGGTTTCCACACTTCCTTTCTGCGGACGGAAGTGGGACAAACCGGCCAGGGTTGTGACGTAGCCTTCACACTATTCTCCCCACCACCATGCCCATCGTCGTATGGCGCAGGTTCCGATGACCTTAACGACGTGTGGCGGCACCGATTCGTCTGTTCAATCAGGTACGCGCGCGGGCCAACAATGCCGCGGTGTCTGATGGTTTAAACACGCCAGCGGGCGAGCCACCCGCCGGCGCGGTTATGCCGTGTGTTACGGTGATTAGCCGCTAACTACCGACGGCTGTACGGGGGGGTCGCGAGCGATCCCCCGCAAAGCCCCTTAGCGCTCCTGGGACGTACTCAAACTCCCAGGTCGTTAAGGGGTTAAAAACAAGAAAAACTGAAATATCACATGTGTCATAAATTACAGAACCTTTGCTGAGACACTCATAATTTAACTGATAGGCACTAAAGATCCTGCAGAGAGTGGTAGTAGGTGGAGCCGAAATATAGGGTCAGCGGCCCGGCAACAACCAAAACCAACTCGCAGGCCCTCACTTAAATCTGCAGAGCGCCTGCGCGCGCGCAACCCCATGGGAGCTAGGACCGCGCACTCAGGCCGGCAGGGGGAACGCGAGGAGGCAGAGCGCGATCGGGAGAGTGAATTGATCTCTTGGGAGCGATGTGCGCCACGGCCCTGAGTACATGGATCGGCAGAGCCACTCACTCCCAGACAGGGGAGCGGGCAGGAGCGGATGCGCCCACAAGCCTGCCGCCCGGGGCTGCGTCGCTCCTTCCGGACAAGTTCCACTTAGAATTAACACCAAAAAGGTCAATCTTCGTCCTCATCAGACCAGAGAATCTTATTTCTCATAGTCAGGGAGTCCTTCTTGGTGTTTTTTTTTGCAAACTGTATTGAGGCTTCATATGTCTTGCCCAGAGATAGGAGATGCTCCATACGTCAAACACACTGACATAAAGGACCTTACTGCTGGAGCTTGCCCACAATTCTGTCTCTAAGCTACCCTGGGCAGTTCATAGTAACCTCATGAATTCTCATGTGCTCTGACAATGAGCTGTGGAAGGTCTTATATATACAGATGAGTGCCTATTCCTAATCAATCCAATCATTTCATTAAACACAGCTGGACTCGCGAATGAAGGAGTAGAACCATCTCAAGGAGGATCAGAAGGAAATGGACCAGCAAGAGAGTTAAATATGATTGTCACAGCAAAGGTCTGAATACTTATGACCAGTATCATATCAGTTTGTTCCTTGTTTAAAAACCCCTTAACGACCTTGGCGTATGAGTAGATCCCAGGGCCGCAAGGGGCTTTGCAAGGGGATTCGCTTCACGCGACCCCCCCGCACAGCCGTCGGGGGTTAGCGACTAATCGCCGCTAACACCCGGCAGTAAACAGCGCCCTGCGTGTGGCTCCGCCCGCTGGCGCTGTTTAAACCCATCAGACACCGCGGCAAAAGATGCCGCGGCGTCTGAAATGACGCCGATATCGGTGCCCCCGCACACCGATAGGTTTTTGGTCGTTACGGTCCATCGGTCACTGCTCCTATCCACGACCGGCATGGTGGTGGGGGAGCATCTGTGAAGCACCCCACCACCCAGGCCGGTTTGCCCACATCCCTCCGTCCGCAGACAGGAAGTGGTAAACCGTCATGTTTGTACGCCCAAATGCATTGCCTAATAATCATTAGGTTGTATTTAACAATCGCGCCCCCTAGTGGTCAAGCACCATAGGGTACTAAATGTTCAGTAAAAAAAAAAAAAAAAGTTTTAAAGTACAAAAAAAATAATAAAAAAGTTACACATCATTTGTATCATCGGCCGTGTCCGAAAAAAAGTCCGATCAATAAAAAAATAACATCATTAAAACCCGTACACTGAATACCGTAGAAGAAAAAAAAATTTCCAAACCCCCGCCCCAAAATTGCGTTTTTTGGTCTCATTATACGTCACTCAAAAAATGGAATAACAAAAGAATCAAAAAAGGTCGGCAAGCAATTCCAAAACTGCTACGATAAAAATGCACTTCACCCAACAAAAATGCCCCTCACTGACGTCCGTGAAGTGATTAGTACAAAAAAGATTATTGGACGCACAAAATGGCGCCGTGCGCAAATTTCAAAAATAGAAAATGTTTGGAATTTTTTTTATGGTACCAAAACATAACGGGCAACCTACAAGATTGTATTGCCAAATGTGTAACAACCCTGAAGAATACAGATAATAACATTATATTTACCCGAAGATGTGAACGCGCGAGAAAGCAGAAAAAACCCCCGAAAACAAGGCGTCAATACACATTTTTTTTCAACAATATGTCCACTTGAATTTTTTTTTGCCGTTTCCCAGTATATCCTAACTAGTAGAGTGGAATAACACCATTAGCAAGTACATCTTGTCCCGCAAAATAAAAGCCCACATGTAACTATGTAGGTGGAAAAATAAAAAAGTTATGGCTTTCAGAAGGCGAGAGGAAAAACGAACGTGTCACCAAAAAAAAAAAAAAAACGCCTGGTCCCTTAAGGGTTAATAAATTTGCAAAAATATCTACATTTCTGTTTTTTTATTCATTTCAAGATGGGGTGCAGCGTGTACATTAATATCAAAAATAAAATGAACTTTTTTGATCTTACATGATGGCTGCAATGAACCAAAGAGTGAAAAATGTAAAGGTGTCTGAATACTTATCCGGACCACTGTATGCATAGAGCCCTCTCTATTTTAATGGACACACATATTGGTCCATAAATTACAAGTAAAATTTTATGTATGTAATTTAAAATGAATGGTGATTGTTAAATTTAGGCATTAATTACCCCTTGGACAAATTGTGAATTATTTTGAAAAAGGCCATCCCAACCAGAGTTGTTTTGTAGGCTTAACCCTTACGTTTACCTATAGTCCTCAATGGCGCTGCCACAGTAGAGGTCAGGATATCTTTTTCCAGTATCCGCCAGACTACCAGTGACAGTGCCTCAAAACATGATTTGAATGGGCTTATCATATAATTCCAAACACTTGAAATAACTACAATAGAGGCTATTGTTTAGTTTCCATGCTTCATGTCCTTAGATGTCACCTAATGAATCTATGTGTAAGAAGGCCCAAGAGGTGTGTGGGAATCTCTTAACCTGTGGTAGGCTGAAGGTTGGTTTTAGAGAGTGATTTGGCAATAACCATGGTGAAAACAGTCTTATGCAGTTTAAGCAGGCGACATACTCAGAATTGAAGGCAATGGAACTTGGAGGTTACAGTATCAAAGGTGCTTAAAGCTTGGTGAACTCGTTAATGAGACACATTTGAAAAAAAAAAAAAATCGTATCCTTGACAAACATTAACTAGTGGGTTTTAATGCGCACATTTTTCAAAAATTTTTCCAAATCACACACGAAAAACATCCTATTTCCAAAGCACCCCCGATCCCCCCCCCCCTCACAGTCACTTAACCATCAGGGTGAACTCCAGGTGTACAGTAAACCCCCAAAACCCCCTTTTTAGGCCAAATCTACTCATTTTTTGATAAGACCGATGGTACTGATACAATTTCTCTGCTGCCAGATTTTTTGCCTGCTGTCACAAAGGGGCCCGTGGTTTCAAAAAGTCATTTCCTTACCCGGAGTCCCCCTTTGGCCTCAACTAATTTCCCCGAACTCTCCTCCCCTGCAACGGTCCCAAAAATTGCGTTGCTTTATTTTCCCATGGCCCAAACCCCGGCTTCTCCGGGAGTCACAAACCCCACTTTAAAACAAATCAAAAAGCCCAAAAAAGGGTTTTTATTGCTATACACTTTTTCAATAATTTTTTTAGACTCATTGAAATAAAGCTAAAGTTACAAATTTTAAAACACATACTGATGGGTTTGTTTTCCCCCTCTTTAGTTTTTGGGTTACAAGACTAAAATTTTGAAAATTATTTTAAAAATTCCCAAATACTTCCGGGGGAAACCCCCTCTATTGGGGTTTCCTTTCCCCCCCCCGCACATGGGTTTTCATTTAAACCCCCTTTTTCCTAGGTTTAAAAAAATTAAAGGGGGTGTCCCCCACTGCAAAAATTATCCCTTTTTAAAATTAGGGAACGGGTTAAAAAAAAACTTTTTCCAAAAACACTTTCCCTTTTTATAAAAAGTTTTTTTGCTATGCCCCCACAAAATTTCACTGGTTAGGTTCTTCTTTCCCCTTTTCTCTCCTCCTTTTCTTTTCTGAGAGCAGGGAGTTTAGGTCACCACAGGGCCGAAACAGCTTGAGGGCATAGGTGGTTATCTCTAACAAAAAAAGGAAAATTAAATTTCCTTTTTAAATTTTTTACTTTGCCGTAAAACCCTTTTTCACAAAAATTTTAAAATCTCCTGGGACTTGTCAGTTTCAATTTTTAAAAAAGAGATGGAATACCCGAGCTGATATCTTAATCACTGCTATTGAACCAACCCCCGCCTAACGAAGCATATAAAAGGGAAACCAAGGGAAACTTGGAAGGGGGGTTTTCCCCACTACAAAAATTTCTTTTAAGGTTTAAAAATCTTCAAAAACAATCACCTTTTCAATATGTTTTTCCCTAACCAACTCCTAACCCAATTCCCAAAATCCCCCTCCTTTTATGAAAAACCCGGGAAACAGCTCCCCTCAGGGTTTCTATACTACAGACCTTTTGATCTCTCCTGACAGCTGCCACACTGTCGCTATAGCTACAGACCTGGAGCCCCTTAGCAGGCCATAAACCAAAAAACACGCCCCTGAATTCAAAAGTGAAACCGAGAAAAACGGGACTGAGGTAAATGAACTGATTAGTGAAAAACCCCCTTTAATTCCCCTGTGCTTTTGTAAACATCATGGTGAAAAACCACAAAATCAAAGCAAAGCAAAAAATCGTTTGACTACCACACCCGCCTCTTCTTTGCTCCCCAAACATCTTTTTTCCCCTGATGTAAACTGACACTTAACCACAGGGGCCAATCATCCCTTATGGTTCAACAGGAAACCCAAAGGAAAAAAAGGACAAAATTTTAGTAAAAATCTATCTGCGACAGTTTTACTTTTTTTAGCACTTAATGCTTGTCGGGAAAATGCTGGGGGAAACTAAAGTGGGGACCCCTGAAAATTTCCCCCTTTTTCTCCCCATTAAAATCCACCCGACCCCTTCATTTGTCATGCACCCCCAAAAAAAAAAGGCCTCATAACAATACTTTTGACCTCTGCAATAAAATGGGGCAATAAAAGTACTTTTATTTTTTAAACTGGCCTGAAAAAATGTTACAAAAAAATTACAAAATACATGTGTTGTAAACTTTGTTTTATTTCCCAAAAAACATTTTCAATTGTTTTACCCTTTTCTTGGAATTGTCAGTTGTAACCAAGCCTATGAATCTTCTGAGAAAATGAAAAATTAACACCATGGAAGCAGGAAATATCTCCCAAATAAGTGGTATTAACCGAAAGACAAAAAAAAAACTTGATGCGGGTTAAAACTTTTCTTGTATTTTATTAATTTTAATCTTAAAAAGTTGCATTTTTAATTTTACCAAAGCCCCCCTTTTCCGCTAAAAGTCAGCAAAAGTATCTTTTTCTGCGAAAAGACTTGTTTTCCCAAAAATCCGATTTTCTCTTCAATAAGTCCCTGGAAACCCGGGAAAAAGAGTAATGCGGGGTAAACTTTTTTACAAAAGGAAAAACCCAAAAAAATTTTAAAATTTTTTCATAAAGAAAAAAAACTTTAGATTTTTTAATTTTTTGCAAAAAAGTTTTCCCCCCGTTCCGTAACTGGTGGTGGGTTTAAAGTTTTTTTCCTAATAACCACATTTTAATTAAACCAACCCCCCATTATAAAAAAAAATAAAAAAAACACCAACCCCGGTGCCACTGCAAGGGTTTTTAGTGTAAACAAAATTGTTTTTGCATAAAATTTTCTTTTAATCTATATGGGGAGGGGGGGGGGCCTCCATTTTTTTTCCGGGCCCCCCCCCACTTTTTAAGGCTGTTATTAGGCACTTCAAGGGGTTGGGGTTTTTTTTTTTTCTTTCTCCTGGGAAATGGGGTCGGTTGACCCAATAGAATCCTGGATTTGGCTCTATTGAGAGGTAAAGTAGCTAGGACCCCCCACCTGGAAACACTTTAAGTTCGTGGTTTTCTTTAAAAAATTTTTGATCAAAAATAGTGAACCAAGAATCTCAAAGTTTTTCACCTTTGAATTTGACACGGGGCCAGTCATTTTTCCCTGAAGTACCAAAAAACAAATACTTCCAAAACACAAATAATTTGGGAAATGGGGATAAAACGAGGGCAAAAAAAATCCAACAATGATAAAACGCGGGGCCAAATTTTATATTGGAACTCTCTGAAAATAAAAATTTAGATAAGTTTACTCAAAAAAAGAAAACCAAACCCAAAAATCCTTGTAAAGCAAAATAAAAATATTCCGGGGCAAATAGAAAATATTTGCAAAACCCACCACAAGGCTAACGCAATCTCCCTATTTGCAAATTCCGATAGATCAAAAAATTCCAACCACTTGGACGGGCCCACACAGCTTTTTTAACTGTATGCAACCTCGTGAAAACTAGGTGGAAAACCCCCCTCTGCTATCCCACAAAAAACCCCAAAGGGGGGAAGCCACGAGAAAAAAAAAACCTATGGTCCGGGGGTAGGCATCTGGCCTCGAGATGCTGGAGCATGTCCCAGCAAGGGCAGCGTGATAAAATCAGACAGAAGGTCCCACGGACCTGTTTGGGCCGGGAATGAGGAAGCAGAGTACTTTTTTAAAAAAATGTTTTAATTCAGTCATAGAGGAACACCAAGGGCCATTTAACCTACCAACTACCTACGGGGACCTATAATCTTGCAACAGGGGGGGTCATATTCCAACCACTTATTAAAAGGGTGGACCATTAATCTACCTTAAAAAAGGGGCCTATACCACAAGCACCTTCTTAAAGGGTCTTTATACCCTCCTAACAAATTGGGGGGACTTTTTTCCTATGAAATGGGGGGCCTACATACCTACCTACTTACTTTTGGGGCGATTTCTACCTCCCTAATTGGGGTCATCAAAAAAAAAGGGGCCCCCCTATCTCCCTACATTTTTTGGGGGGTTCCCAACCTACATATGGGGGACCAAAAACAAGACAAAAACTGGTCACAGACTACCCCATAGCCATTTAGGGCACTTTTATGTTATATTTGAAATAAATATAAAATACAAATTAATTTTCATTATGAAAAGGTTTTCTCCTACAACATTTTTTCAACATAAAGGACAAAATCGCCCTTTTTCAAATACATAGTCAAAGATTTTAACTAATCATAAGATAAAATTTTTTTTTTTTGCCTGAAGTGCACAAGGTTTTTATAGTTTCCTCAATCAGATGGACCTGTTTGGGTATAAAGGACTTTTATTTTTTCAAATCTGCAGATTATGGGGTTATCATACAACATATTTTTCATTTAATGTTTCTTATTTTTATAAAAATACTGTATTGGATACCTTTATTAAAAACAAAACATTTGTCACTATCCCTATGCTTGGTTTGTTAATCGTTTAGTGCCGAAACTTTTTGGGAGAACCCGGCGGGAGAAGGGTTCGTTGTATTGGAAATCAAAACCAGAATTTGGTTCATATAAAACTCTATGTGGGGGAAACAGGGCAGAGACTTTTTCATGCATGAACTACACTATTAACTACACCAACAGCAAGACAGATCTCATGTGACTGCAAACTCCAAAGGAACCTCATTTCTGTTATGGGGCCACAACCCCTTACAGAAAAAAAGATACTAAATAATATATATTAAAAAAATATATATTATAAATATTAAAAATAAAAGTTTAAATTAAATCATTTAC